>CM027844.1:28097149-28166438 GCA_016097545.1 Eucalyptus victrix
ATTGGAAGACTCTCGGCTCAACGCATTAATGACTCATTTCGTTCCTCCAAGGTGATACTCGATATCACTATTATAGTTCTGCCAAAATTCTGGTTCACGACACCATTTCACGTTCAACTCGTTGGGTCACAACTGGCGGGACGGTTATACAACAATCTTCTCATGTTGTATCAATACATACCCAGTCGTTGGCAAGACACATCACTAAAGGTTTCATGCTTTCCAGAGCCAAATGAAAAGTTTAGCACAAGTACGATAGCCAGATCTTACTTAAGCTTTGGAAATTATCCTCGTACTTGTCTATGCCAATGAATTTCTCTTCTTTCTCAAGAGGTCAAGCCCATGATGATGCGATGCTGAAAATTCTTTCACAAACCTTCCGTAGTAATCTATCAAATCCCCACAACTTCGATCTCTGACATTGATGTCAATCTTGGTCCATTAACAACTGATTCGATCTTGGCTGGGTCCATGAAGATTCCTTTACCTGTAACCACACGACCATTCTTAGGGGCATCTCGTGATTCTCAACACTTAATGAACACCCTATAATGTCGCTACACCACATGATCACCGTTGATCTAGATATTCTTTGAACACTCGATTTGTCAAATCTATGACAGCAGCTGGAGCGTTCGTTATATCTAATGGCTTCACATTATTCTCACAAGGGCAAAATCAAGGGCGGAATGCCGTCTTCAGTATAACCTCCTTCCTGGTTCTCAACTGACAATAACCTGTCCTCAAGTCGATCCTTGAAGACATCCACACTCTTTATAACAGGTCGCCCAATTCGTCGATCTTTAACAATGAACACTGATCCTTGATTGTCACTTGATTGGTCGAGTGTAGTTGATGCATAATTGTAACGAACCATCTTTCTTTCTTTTTTTTTTTCACAAAATTGATGATCCCTAAAGTGATGCACTAATATTCATAAATTTCTCATTCATCAATCCTCACATCTGCACCTTCGGTTCTATCAATGCAAACAACAACAACCGGTAAGGACTTTTAGAAAATGGTTCTGTTCCAGATGTTAACTCGATTGTAATTCTATCTCTTTCTCTGGCAACGGTCTGACCACTTTTCTGGCAACACTTCCAAGAATTCTTGGACTACTGAGGAGTTCTCAATTTTTTAATTCTTCAATCTGTCTTATCTAAGATCATTGCCCACTAATCTCGATAATTTCTGTCTGACAACCAGGTTACCTCTAGTGACGAGATCAAAGAAGTCAAGGACCCTTCTCAACCCTCAGTAAAACTCGATACTTCTACATGCGCTTGGAATAAGCTGGGTTACTCTATCATAACAATTCATCACCATTAAATGCTCAAGAACCAATTCTTTCTACACTTGACGAATAAGTTATACACCAACAGCCAATCAAGTATAACTCTAGTCAATGGTTCTTTTCCTACAGCCTTAACAAACAACTGAAATTCCACACTTGCAATCCCAACATTCTCTGGCACTATTCTGATAAAATCACATCAAAATATTCTTTCATTGAATAAGGCATAGTCGGTTCCGTTCCTGTTCCTTTTGCCATCTTGCTGGCGTTCTAACGGTAGTAACAGTGTTGGTGTTCTTCTTAAACTCCAACCGATAGTCTCTCACTTGATGGCCGTGCTCATTACCATCAAAGCATGTTCTAGTCATTCTCGAACACAGGATTAATCCATGCATTCCTTCCATACTTTTGGCACTTATCAGGTGAGTCTTCTATCTCCTGCCAAGTGACAGCGCACACTCTTTCTGGTTGTCCCATCGATCTGCTAGAACCGCTCTCGACTTCGATCTTTTCCCTGACCGATTTCCATTTCTGCCTAAACTGGATCTGTACCTTGACTTGGAAGTGATGGCTCGATTCTAGATCATATCCCCACTCTGGATCTCAACAGATGTAGCAACAAAGGCACTTGCAACACTAACGGCAGTAGAGATAGCGACAACGACAACGGCTTGATCCTGAGCTTACTGGCTCATCCAGTTCCCAAGGAATACTTGCATCAGAACGATCCTATCAAACTTAGGATCATTCGACGCTGCTACACTAGTACCAACCTGCAGTGGTACTCTTACACTCGAGCTGGCCAGAGCCGACACTCTGCCACCACCACATCGGGTACCGACCTTTGTCAGTGCATTATCCGAGTCACGAGAGGACATTGTCCTCTTACTAGGAGTTCTCGGCTCCGCTCGCTCATGGTTCGTCTTTACACCGAAACCTGTCTTCCACATCCACCTTTGGATTAGAAGATGAGCGATCCTCACACGACAATCAATTCTAGCATCCAGCTAACACAGACATGCATCGGCATGAATTTAAAAGCCATCCTACTAACTATCCCATGGTCAACGCTCCTTATCACTCCAATCTTCAACTTCGCTCTGATACCACTTAAACTGGATGTCACGCCCCGATCCTCAGGCACGCACACATCCGTCTCACTTGGTCGATTTTATAATGCGATATCCCAGGACAATATATCGCCGACCCTTTCATTTATTAAGCACATGCGGAAGCAGTTAAAATCCCCAGACAATAAAACGATAGGATAGAAAAGCAGGGCCATATTGAAATTTATAACCAAACTTTTATACAAACCACAAACCAGAACACTTCACAAACTTTTTATTCTAAACTCTATTCACATCAAAATGGAGATATCAAAGAAGATACAATCTCAGTCCATCTGGGCCGTACTCAAGGCCCCTATCAGGATTATCTTCTTTTCCCAAAAATCCTTCTCCGACTCTTCCTCCTCAGCTCCTTAGCGGGGTCCTGAAATGTTTTTCCCCAAACTGGGATGAGATTATGTCTCAGCGAGTTCTACCCCACTAAGCCCAATTAGTAAACTATTATACTAAAGGCTGCCTAAACACGCATAGGTCAGAAGACGTACCTTGGTCTCGTATCTCACATGCAAGTCAGTACAATTCATAATAGACACCCAAGCAATCATATCACTGATCGAAGCATCAATCAAATCGACTTAGTCGATTTCACATTTCAGCAAGACCACTCAAGGTCATTCCCATTCAATCAATCAATTCACAACATCATATCAAAACAATGATCAATCGATCTAGTCGATTACATGTCATTCGGACCACCTCTCGGTCACATCAACACCATACTTTAAAATCTCCATTCGGGTACTCGATCACGAGCCGGATGAATGCTCTCCGGCGTCTTTTCGCCAATGTGACGTACCAATTACCGATCACGAAAATCTCCAGCAGTACACTTAGTCACGAGCCTCATTAATGCTCTCGGGCGTCGTCTTCGCCAAGGTTACATAAGTAACAGACGGTCTACGTGCGTTCTTTAAGGCGCCGTTTTCGCACAGTGATATTCCCCATCACCGAACCACGCCCGTCATAGGTCACAAATCATTGACAGTCTACGTGCGTTCTTTAAGGCGCCGTTTTCGCACAGTGATTTCCCTAATCACCGAACCACGCCTGCCATAAGTCATAGACAGTCTACGTGCGTTCTTTAAGGCGCCGTTTTCGCACAGTGATGTACTTTATCACCGAACCACGCCTGTCTATACTTCGTACTTGATCGTCTCGGCCCGGTAGAATTCTAAGTTAGTTCTCATCACTCTCTCCACTTACAGCTCAACAAGGTATTACAATTGCTAACTAGCCATACACGGCCATCTACCAATCAATAATTCAATTTCACTCAATTTCAATCAATTTAGGGTAAATCCCTAAAATATCACAATTTATTTAATTTCATACAACGTAGAGCTCAAATAAATAAATAGACTGCGCCACGACAATCAGCACAAGATTTCAGTCGTCGGCCATCAAAATCTTAATTTCCGAAAAATAAATAAATAATTAATTAATTTCGAAAATTAATTATTAAATATTAAAAATCCCGTTTAGCTCAAAATAAGGTCCAATTAAATAAACGGACTTCACCACGGTCATCAGCATAATTTTCCGGTCACGGTCCATCCCAGTTGAATTTTCAGGAAATAAATAATTATTTAATTAATTTCGAAAATTAATTAATATTAAAAATTCAATTTAGCTTAAAATAAATTCCGATTAAATAAACGGACTTCACCACGGTCATCAGCATAATTTTCCGGTTCCAGACCATCTCCCTTGAATTTTCAGAAAATAAATAATTATTTAATTTAATTCCGAAAATTAATATTTAAATGCCAAAAATCTCACTTAGGCACGAATCGCCAAATTGAAGCCCAATTAGGGGTCGAAAAATTCCCGAGATACTTCCAATAAATAGTAGATCGCGTCTACTTGCTAATTGCGCAATCAATTTATTTAAATCACATCACAATTGACTAATAATTGCTAATTAATTATAATCTAACAACCTAAACATCATTAATTAAACTAAACCAACCTTAAAGCATAATTAGTCAACTAATCCGGGATTAGTGAGATTACTCACCAAATCGCGCGCAAATCGGATCAATCCGACGGCGGCGGCGCGAGGAACGATTCCTCCCAAAGCGACTCGCGGATCCGGGGCCCGAAAACCCCCCAAAACGGGCCCGAACCAGCTGGATACCCATTTCATGGGTTGCTGGCTTGCTGCGAAACAGAGGAAAATAGGGATGGTTAGGGGCGGAGAAGGGTTCGGGGGAGCGGGCGGAGCTCCGGGGAGGGCCGGTGGAGGTCTGGTGAGCTCAAACGGCGGCCGGAGGTGGCTGGATTGAGATGGACAGGGGCGGAGCAGGGGTGAGGTCGGACGGGGAGGACGGCAGCGAACGGTGGACGCGGGGCGTGCGCGGTGCACGGGCGGCGGTGCGGCGGTGGGACGGGGCGTCCGGGAGGCGGTGCGGGCGGCGACGGCTCCGGACGAGCTGCTTCTTCTTCTTCGGTTTGCTGGTTTCGGGTTGGTTCGCACAAAGAACAATGAAGAAGAAGAAGAAGGTCACGTGGGGGGAGAGAGAGATGAGAGAGAGAAGAAGAGATAAGAGAGAGTAATTTTGACTAGTCAAAGAGGGAAGAGAAAGCAAAGTGGGACACGGCAAAGGGGGAAAAGGAAAGAGAAAGTTGGTGTGGGGAGGGGAATCGCACGAAGGGGGAAGGAAAGGAGAGGGAGAGAGAAGGAAAATTAAAGTAAAACTTTATACAATTATTCTTACTTTATTTTCTTTTTTCTCTTTCCCTTTTTATTTCCTTTCGGGCTTCAATTTTTCCTCCGATAATTTCTTTCTTGAAATTTCGGACTCGTCAATAAATTGACGAGCGATGAGACAGGATCCTATTTATCCAGTCGAAATTAGAACTCAAAAATCTGGATGTCACACCTACTTTTCTATCCCATTACTTTACTATTTGAGGATTTATAATTGCTTCTGCAAGTGTTTATGAAAATGAAAGGGTCGGCGATACGTAGTTCTAAGATATCGCATTTAAAATCGACCAAGGTAAGAGATGTGCGCGTGCCTGAGTATCTGGGCTTGACAGTTTCGGAGGATTTGGATATTGCACTTCGATGTCTCGGGTGGATTCGAACCTGGTTGCGCTTCATTTACTTCTAAGTGGACAGGGTTAGGAAAACTGTTCCCTTTCTCGTCCGAGTGATTTTATAATTACGATGGACTTGGACAATGGCCTTTTTGTCCCATTACAGGGATCATTAGGTCTATGTTCAGGCCGATCCTAGAGCACCTATTAATCCATTCTATTTTAATTGCACCATCCCCTCTTGAAAACTGGTAAAATTTGGTAGCTTCTAACAAAACTCACACTTCCATTGAACTAAAAGGGGATTTGCTTCCAAAGCTGCAGCGAAATGGTTTGTCCCATAGGCATCATCACAAATAATCGCTCTTCATCTTAACAAGATTCATTGATGAGTGCAACTACTAATATGGTAGTCGGGCCTCTACTGTGGTGGTTATGTATGACTTCTGCTAACTTGGAAAACATATGTTTGTTTCTTATTTCTGTGACTAAATTAAACTAGTTTCTTTGCATAAAGTTTAAAGTAAACCTTACTATTGTTGTCGTCCACCTCTTTTTTTTTTTAGGAGGATATAGAGCTAATTCTTTGCAGATTTGGTAACAACATTAATTTTCTCAAATGGAGATCTAGATCCTTACAGTACTAGGGGTATAAAAACTTGTATGCTTATCTCCATATGGCCATTGGAAGAATAAATTTTGCCTTCCCCGCTGGTTCCAAAAGTGCCAAGCCAGCTAGCGTGAAGTTCCTCAAGGATTTGGAAATTGGAAAATGGCAGGTCAGTATGACGAAGAGAGGCGTGTTGCGGCTCTTTGAAAAAGCCTTGGAAATCTATGGTCTGAAGATGACGTTGTGGAGATTAAAGGTGATATTCCTGAAGAAAAACTGTCTCAATGCCGAAAAGCTTTGTTCGGGAAACTTTATACTAAACTGAATGTGAACTATACCACTTTTCTTAATACAATGAAAAGAGTTTGGAGGGTCGAAAATGTTACCTGTATTGTGCTAGAATCGGGCTACTTCTCATTCTCTTTCTAGTCCGAAGCTGAGAAACAAAGAGTATTAGATCTGGGGCCATGGTCTTTCTCTAGTAATTTATTAGTATTACAGCAATGCGATCCCGACACTCTTGAATTATGCTATGAATTTACAAATTGTGATTTCTGGGTGCATTTCTATGGACTCCCATTTGGAAGAGTAACTTATGACGTTATTAGAGATATCGCAGCAAAACTGGGAGAAGTGATTGAGGTGAAACTAGAAACAAAAGGCAACAACAACTACAAGTTCGGTAAGGCAAGAGTAAAGCTGAACCTGGAGATGCCCCTGAAGACAGGAGTTCTTGTTAATCTGGAAAAAAAGAGACTGGGGGTAAAGTTTAAATATAAAAGACTTCCGCATTACTGTTATTCATGTGGAAAGATTGGACATTATGCCACCTTTTGCAGAGAAATACCCTATGAAAAATCGGGGTTGGCAGAGAACTTACTGGGAAGGTTTGGACAATGTCTAAGAGCAGAATTGGTCCTCAAAATTTCTTTGTGAGACGGATTTTTCATGGTCACGCAAAGCAAATATCTTCTTAAAACTTTTTTGATGGAGCTGATTTCAACCTAAGGTGCAATGCCGTTGGAATTAGTCTCCAAAATTTATTTGTGAGACAGATTTTTTATGGTCACGCAAAGCAAATTTCTTCTTAAAACTTTTTAGATGGAGCTAATTTCAACCTAAGGTGCAATGCCACCGGAAATGGTCCTCAATATTTCCTTGTGAGATGGATTTTTCATGGTCACACAAAGCAAATATCTTCTTGAAATTTTTTAGATGGAGCTGAATTGGCATATGTCCAAATTAATATATATATAAATATATATATAATAAATTTTAAATCGAGCCCATAAACTTACAAATTACCCCTGAAGATAGGAGTTCTTGTTATGGATTTTTCATCGTTTTGATGTTCCTCTCATGTTTGATTATGGTAAATGAATGAAATTTTCTCTTGACAATAAATAAATAAATAAATAAATAAATAAATAAATAAATAAATAAACCAAATTAAAAGACTCATAACTGAATTGACATATGTCCAATGAGTTTAGAACTATTTTTGGTAATTTTCCCACATCTTTTGTATGACTGAGATAATTGATAGAGTAATTAAATGGTGTGATTAGAACGGGTAGAGCGAATAGTAGGAGAAATCAAGGTAACTTGTAATTAATCAGCCAAAATGTCTTCTTCGCTAAAACGGTTTGACGATGGCTATCCAACAATGCCTACTGCCAACAACGGTCATGATCGAACATTAGGTCCGATCCAATTGCACTAATGAGTGATGCGATATATATAATATATCTAAGTCCTCGCAAATGTTTTACGTAATTATTTACTTCATACGCGGCCTGCAAAATTGATTTCCCCAGCTAGTTTATGTTAAATTCACATAATATATCTTTTAAATTTAAAAAAAAAAAAAAAAGATTCCTCTTTGTTTAAGATAATCTTCAAACTGGTTCACGTATATATAAAACTAATCATCCTAGTTGATCAAATCAGTGCCACATAACTATCATGTCAATGTTTAGTGTGATTTAGTTTAAAATGCATCAACTTATTTGAGATCAAATTTTGACAATATCGTTGCGAACTTATCATGGTGATTTATTTGACGGCTTATCTGCATGATACAGCATAACTGAATAGGTTTCAGTTTGGCATAAATGGGTTCATGTCATAAATAGGTATTTTACGTGGTGATCTACAACCCATTTGGACATGAATTGATACTTGGCCTCATCAGCTCCAGTGCTATATTTTGAAGATATTACACCCCAGGATGCATTCTATTCAGTGGTCGCCAAGGATTTCAAGGTAATTACACCCGTAATTTCTCTTCTTCTTTTTTTGTTCTAATAATGGAGCGTGCGGCGCTTTTCAAGCATCCAAAGAATATCCATTGATTGATGCAATATCCCTATCTTCCCATTTTGCGCACACAAGGTAAGTACATGAGTACCCGTATTCTTGCTCCTAGGGGATGGCATCGATAGAATTCAAGGGTTTAGTTATTAGTAAACATACCTAAAGTGAGAAAGTTGTCCAAACTTACCATCTCAATAATCTTTAGGATCTTGATATATATTCTTTGTTTTTCATAATTTGTCTTGAACCATGGTGGTTTTGCATAGGAAACTAGCGAGACTTGCCACCAAGCTATAGCACACTCCTGGTCAGAGATCGATAAAGTTGCTCAAGAGCCGGATGGCCTTTCAAAATTAAGCAAGATCTTCAAGACTTGCCCGTATGTGGTCTGATGCGTCATCTATTATGTGTCTTAATATCCAAGTGCTTATAGATTATTTCCATCCAATTTCTCAATCTAAGGGGGTTGAATTGACTCAATATACCTTTTGAGATCCGAAACCTCATCGACGCTCACTCTTCTGTTCGACGTGGATTTTCATGATCTTCAAGGCTGAATTGAGTCTTTAAGAATGTGTCTAAATGTTAATTTATCAAGGAGACACAATCAACCACAGAATGACCGTTGCTTATTTTGTGTGTAGGCCTTTAGAGAATGGGGATACGCTGAAATCCTTCTTGAAAGAGATGTACACGAATGCAGCTCAAAATGATAATCCACCAAAATATCCTGTGAGATGCATATGCGAAGGCATTGATGGAGCAAATACTACTGAGAATGGCATTCTTGGCAAAATATTTGCAGGCGTTGTCGCCTATTATTGGAACTCCACATGCTATGTCAATCCTCCCTTACCCGTTACTCCATCTGGTTGGAGTTGGCAGGTACAATACTCTACATCATGATGCTACGTCCATGTTCATGCCAATCCAAGCACGCCCACAATGGGGTCTATTTTAATTGCACGATCCCTTTCTTGAAATCTTCCTCGAAAAATTGTGTAGCATCTAAGATAGCTTACAATACTAAAAGGGAGAATTGCTTGCAGAGATGCAGTGAAATGGTAATGCCCCTAGGCATCACAAACAATTCTATGTTCCCACCAGCGCCTTTCGTCTTGAAATACTTCATGAAAGAATGCTACAACTATTATAAAGTTCTGCCTCGCCCGCATTGGATCACTACGCACTACGGTGGCCATGTATGATTTCAAGTGACTCTTACAAAATATATGTTTGTCTCTCTTTTTTTTTTTTTTTTTTTTTTTTATCAGTAAATTACATTGGTTTCCATGCACTAAATTGAAAGCAAACATTACCATTGACGTCCTCTACCATTTTTTTTTTTCCGGTTCTTGCAGGATATAGAACTAATTCTTCATAGGTTTGGTAGCAATATTATCTTCTCAAATGGACTTCGAGATCCCTGGAGTGGTGCCGGGTATAAAAAATTATATGCTTGTATCATACATCCTAAGAATTCAAATTTTACGTTACTTAATCACGCTTAACAATTTGGTCTCTTTTTTAAATTTAGGGTCCTGAAAAACATTTCAGAGAGTATCATCGCTGTTACTACAGATCAAGGTACATGACTGAGCTATTGATTTGTTGTTTGTGACTCGTCTCACGTCCTTGTGAATCACACAAGAGAAGGACAATGTTGAAGCAGGTTAAGAAAAAGTAGCAGTGGATCTTGAATTCTTTAATCACTGGGTCTATGCTCTGCAGGTTCTCATTGCGCGGATATATATAAAGAGAATCAAACCCCTAAAGATCCAAATTGGTTGGTCGAGCAGCGAAAAACTGAAGTTGAGATTATAAAAGGGTGGATAGCCCAATATTATGCCGATCTTCATCCTTCCAAATGATGATATGATGAATTGTTATTGCCATAAATAAGGGTGATGAATCTATTCGGGAAGGCCATTTCAATAACATATGAGAACAAAAGAATAAGGCCTATGTATTTCTCCAATAAAGTTATCCTTGTATTTCTTTGCTCCATTAGAACGAGCTTTTATTCAAGAAAAGTAATATGACTTCACCCAATATTCTTTGCTTCCAATTAATTGTAGGACTCCGGCAAAACATTTAAAACGACCGGTCCTTTTTATTGATTAAGAGTAGATTTTCAAGCCTATGCGTTGCAGTGTACAAGATTCGTGTCATAAACTACTCACAAATGAATAAGGGTGACCGGTTTCGGTCCGATTCCACTTAGGAGCCATAAACCTGGACCGGGCATATTGGTTTCCATTTTTTAGGACTGGGAATTGGACCGGTTCAATAGAATTGGCCACCTAGCCAAAAAAAAAATTTAAAATTTAAAATTTAAAAAAAATACTAGAATTATTACAATTTTAGGATTTATCGCCATTTTTAAAGAATTAAAAGTATATATTTTTTTAAAAAAGCGTTGGTTCGGTTTGTCCATTTGGTTCGGTTCGATTCCCTCGAAATTGAGAACCGGACTGAAAACTACGGTTCCATTTTTATGTAATTGGGAACTAGATCGACACCCTTAGGAACTATACCAAATTGATCGGTCCGATCCGTCGAGTGACACTCGATCCACGCCGTTCGATATGCTCAGCCCTACAAATGATACAAATCTCTCGGATGTTGTACTTTCCTCTCGAGCTCTGACTCGGAGGAAATCGTGGCCTGCTTTTGAGTAATCGAGAATAGAAAAAGTAAAAAATAAAAAATGTGTGACATCCTGAATTTCTCAACCTGTTTTCTACTGAATTAATTGGGCATTTCGTTGATGCGTTTATAGGGCTATTCTCAGAGCCGATCACTCTTGAGATAACTAGGCTGTCTGGGTAAGTAATTAAGAAAATTTAAGGCAATAAACTTGAGAGTTCGATCAAGAATCGGCTTCTCGACCGTGCTCATCTCTAGAGGCCATTGCGGCACAGTTAAAAAATTCGAATTAAGATCAGAGATAGGTCTGTTCGATTGAGATGTATGACTGATCGTGGGTGACTCCACTAAATTGGAAAATTCTCATCGACTGACACTAATTTGATTTTACTATCGTTTTGGTATCCTATGTCCGTAATTGAATCCTCGAGATTTTCACGATAATCGAGAGTCGTTATTGAGTCGAATGGGTTCATAGTGGTTCGAAGAAAATCGACCACGGGTTAAATGCCTTAAAAAGTTCTGAAAACCACCCGGTAGTCTAGGTTACGCTAAAAACGCGCCAAGTGGAAATTAACCGTCGATTCGAGTCCGATTTCAGAAATTGAAGGTTCTGTCATGTCACAATAAATTCTAGGATCCACGACTCAGTCTCAGAAGATCTTCTGACAACAGAGACTTTTTGGGAAAAAGTCAGGTTATGGCCGTTTTCGTTCAGTTGAAGTCGCGGATTAATTTTGATGGTGAAATCGAGGAGTGTGGGGGATTCTTGGATAAAGAAATGATCAATTTGGTAATGGAAATATCAATTGATTTTGGGAGAATTATTTGAGAGAAATTCAAGAGGGATTTTGTATGCAATGACAAGTGGGACCAATGAATCTAAGTTGATATTCTCTTGAATTTTCTATGAGCCAATTTAAAAGAAATTGGGATTGGGATTTTCTATTTGAGGAAATCCTTTTGTTTTTGTGATATTCCCATTTCTTTTCCCTTTGTAGCCAAACACACTTTTTCCCTTTCTCCCTCTCTTTCTTCCTTTCTTTTTCTTTCTCTCTCTCTCTCCCTCTTTTCTTTTCCCTCGTTCGGATTGCCCCCTCCTCCACCGTATGCTAGCTGGCTTCCACCTTATTTCTCCTTTTTCTTTTCTTTTATTTTTCTCAACACTTATCCCCTCTTCTTCTCTCTCATCTCTCTTCTCTCTCTCTCGACTCTTCTTCCTCCTCACGGTTCAAGCAAAAGACAGAAACAGAGCAGAAGACAGAAACAGAGACAGCACGCCTGGAACCGTAGAAGCTCGCCGTCGCCGCCCGCGCTCCGCCGCCTGCGCGCCGCTCGCGCTACGCCGTCCGCCTCTCGTCTCCGCCTCTCTTGTCTCCCCTTTCAACCACCGTCGAAGCTCTCTTTCTCCCCCTCTCTGTTTCGTGTGAAGCCCCGACGGAAGCCTCGAGCAGCACCACCAAAGGAGCAGCGGCCAACCGCTCGGACGCCGTCGCGCCAGAGTTGCCGCGCCGCCACCCGCGCGACGCCGTGTGCTCCGCTTGGCCGTGTGCGCCGTTTTCCTCTGCAACCCGACCCCTGCAACTTCCGTTCGGCCTCTGTTCAGCCACCGCCGGACCGCCGCCCAGCTCTGATCGGCCGCCGGGTAGCCTTCCCGGAGCTCCGCCCATCTTTCCCGACCTCTTGCCGCCCCCATCCCTCTCTATTTCTCTCTGTTTTGCAGCGAACCAGCAACCCGTCGTGTAGGTTTCTAGCCGGTTCGTGGCTGATTTCGGGCCGTTTCCGGACCCCGAACCCGAGACCCGCTTTGGAGTTTGTTGTTCCTCGCGTCGCCCCCGTCGGATTGATCCGGTTTGCGCGCGATTTGGTGAGTAATCTCACTAATCCTTGCTTAGTGGACTAATTACGCTTAAGGGTTGGTTAGTCTTGATTAATTAGGTTTAAGTTGTTAGATTAGTATGGATTAGTATTTATTAGTCAATTGTGATGTGAATTTGATAAATTGATTATGCAATTAGCAAGTAGACGGAGTCTACTATTTATTGAAGGCATCTCGGGAATTTTCGGACCCCTAATCGGGCTTCAATTTGATGATTCGGGCCTAAGTGGAATTTTTGACATTTAAATATTAATTTTCAGAATTAAATTAAATAATTATTTATTTTCCGAAAATTCAAGGGAGATGGTCTGGAACCGGAATATTATGCTGATGATCGTGGCAAGGTCCGTTTATTTAATCGGGTTTTATTTTAAGCTAAATTGAATTTTTAATATTAATTGATTTTCGAAATTAATTAAGTAATTATTTATTTCCTGAAAATTCAACTGGGATGGCTCGTGACCGGAAAATTATGCTGATGACCGTGGTGAAGTCCGTTTATTTAATTGGACCTTATTTTGAGCTAAACAGAATTTTTAATATTAAATAATTAATTTTCGAAATTAATTAATTAATTATTTATTTTTCAGAAATTAAGATTGAGATGGCCGACGACCGAAATTTCATGCCGATTGTCATGGCGTAGTTCGTTTATTTAATCGAGCTTTAGTTTGTGCTGAATTGAATTATTTGTGAAATTGAGAATTATCCTTTAATGGAATAATCTTTGATTATTGATTGGAAAATAACCGAGTGTCGGTTGACAGCACCAAAAGTGTTTTGGTAGGCTGTAGAGAATGGTGGTAATTATGAAAAAGGGAATTATAATATTTTGGATAAGGCCGACCGTGTCCCCACACACGGCTATTTTATCGAGAAGGATATCATATGGAATGGATTGAATGGTTAGATAGTATACTATATCATCCTACGGGCTCTGATATGTCAGCTTAGCGAGAGCAGTATACTGGTGTACTATATCAGCCTACGGGCGATATGTCAGCTTAGTGCGAGCAGTACACTTTATCAGCTTAATGGGAGCATCGGGAGTATACTATATCAGCCTGCGGGTGATATGTCAGCTTAGCGAGAGCAGTATACTGGTGTACTATATCAGCCTACGGGCGATATGTCAGTTTAGTGCGAGCAGTACACTTTATCAGCTTAGTGGGAGCATCGGGGGTATACCATATCAGCCTGCGGGTGATATGTCAGCTTAGTGAGAGCAGTATACCGGTATACTATATCGGCCTACAGGCGATATGTCAGCTTAGCGAGAGCAGTATACCTTAACCCTATCAGCTTAGTGCGAGCTATACTATCTATATATCAGCTTAGAGTGAGCAGTCCTGGACTATGGTCGGACTTATAGATAATATTGAGTGTGCCGACCAAGCATGGGTCGTGATGACATGAAATCGACTAGGTCGATTGATCGAGGATTCGATCTGAGTGTGACTTGATGTGATTCATTGCCTCGGTTGGATGTTGCGAATTGATCGATTGATTGGAAATGACCATGAGATGGTCTGATTGACTTGTAATCGACTAGGTCGATTGATCGATGCTTCGATCTGTGACGTGATTGCTTGGGTGTCTATTTGATCTGTGCTAACATGCAGGTGGGATCTGAGGCCAAGGTAAGTCCTCTGACTCGTGCTGTGTTTAGGCAACCTTGTAGTGTATTGGTTCCCTAATTGAGTCTTAGTGGGGTAGAACTCGCTGAGACGTAGTCTCATCCCGGTTGTGGGATATCATTTCAAGCCCTTAGAATGGCAGGACCTCCACCTCCTCGTCCTCGTATGCACTATGGTGTCCCTGAGGCTATTTCGGAGTTTGAGACCCATTTCCATGTCCACCCTCATCCGGAAGGATTAGTGTACGTATTAGTTCAGTCGACTATTTGGGTTAATGTGGGAGTGGAAGATCAGAGGCCCCACAAGTATCGGTCTTGGTACCGTGATTACTTTGATGGACGTAGAGAAGGTCCTATTTCGGAAGAGGATGTACCTTTTGATGTGATGGAAAAGGCATTCGGAGAGGGAACAGCCGATCGAGTGGATGGATCGGTAGTGGACGCGAGGGACCCACAACAGGAGGCCGAGACTAGTGGTCCTGTATATTCGACTGAAGAGGACAATAGGCATGAAGGTAATGGTGAGATGCCACAGCAAGAGGTGGGAGGACTGGGAGAGGACGAAGGCGGGGAGCGTCGAGGAGATGCTGAAGATGAGCCGGCGTCGAAGGCGAGGACGAAGCCGAGGAGGAGGATGATGATTTGGAGGAGAATGATGTGAGTGAAGAGGAGTCAGAGGAGGATCAGGATGACCCTGAGTACGACCCAGATGAGGATTGAGATCCCATCTCTTTGTGAAGCCTTTGTGTATGTGTAGACAGAGTGAGACTTCGAAGTTTTGTGATGTGAATAGTTTGTGAAGTGCTTTGCCTAATGCCATGTATAAGAGTTTGGTTGTAGATTTCAATATGAAAAATATAGCCTGCTTTTCTATCCCATTGTTTGATTGTCTGGGGATTTATAATTGCTTCCGCATGTGCTTAATTAATGAAAGGGTCGGCGATACATTGTCCTGGGATATCGCATTCTAAAATCGACCAAGTAGAAGGATGTGTGCGTGCCCGAGGATCGGGGCGTGACAAAATGGCCTGGCCGCGGTTGGAGGGAGGGACGGTTGGCACATCCCGTCATCGCTAAGGACGGACTCAAATAATGATTTTTGGTCCGCCGTCGATGATGACTATCTGAATCTCATCGATCACATTTTCACCTAGATAGGTAGGCCTGACCAAGTTTGATTTACTTATGCACATGAAGAAAAAAAGGCATTTTCCATGTTTATATTCTAACGAGGGCCAACTCGACCCTGTCCCAACCAACCATCTTTTGATGCGAGTTACGTTATCGTCGGTGGTGGTAGGTATATTTTTGATGAATGTGGATATGGCTGAGTTTTGGCATGATAGTTTGCCCAAGAAACTTTATGAAGGAAGATCTAGGTCACTTTGGCACAAAGTAAAATCACTAATCTTTAAAATCCAAATTTTATAACATCTTTTGGAGAACAAAATAAGCTGTAAACTTATTATATTTTTGTCAACTCAATCCTAAATATTTTAATTTGACCAATTTGATCTTAAATCTTTTGATAATTTACCAATTAAGGTACTTCAGCTAATTTTAATTGAAATCACTAACCAATCCCACGTGATATGGCCAACACTTACGTAGATAAAATTTATCATTATTTTTTGAATTATTTTTTTGTTTTCTTCCATTGCGACCTTTGCCAGCCATGCACTAGGGTGCAAAGGCCCCTTGCTTGCGATGAACGAGGCTGTTGAGGTCCTTACCGAGATCTAGCAAGCGCTCTCTTGTGCCCTTGCCTAAAGCTATCACTATGTCACTGATCGCGGGCGAGGTGGCCCTCATCTAGTTTGGATGAGGCCTTTGTTGTGACATCCCAGATTTTCGACCATGTTTTCTACTGAATCAATTGGGCATTCAATTGACGCGTCTATAGAGCTATTCTCAGAGCTGATCACTCTCGAGATAACTAGACTATTCGGGGAAACCATTGAGGATTTTAAGGCAAATAGACTTGAGAATTCGACCAGGAATCGGCTGCTCGATCGTGCTCATCTGTCGAGACCATTACGGCACATATATAAATCGATTTGAGATCAGATATAGGTTGATTCGATTGAGATATATGGCTGATCGTGGGTGATAAGACTAAATTGGAAAATTCTCGTCGGCCAACACTAGACTGAATTCTCTATCGTTTTGGTACCCTGTGTCCGTATTTGAATTCTCGAGATTTTCACGACAATCGAAAGTCGCCAATGACTCGAGTGGGTTCATAGTGGCTCGAAGAAAATCGACCACGGGTCACTTGCACTAAAAATTTCTGAAAGTTACCCGGTAGTCTAGGTCACGCTAAAAACACGTCGAATGGAAATTAACCGTGAATCGAGTCCGATTTCAGACATCAAAAATTCTATCATGTCACAATAAATTCTAGGACTCACGAATCGGTCTCGGGAGATTTTTCGGAGATTTTGAGATTTTTACGGAAAATCGAATCGGACGTCGAGGAAAATTAACGGAAATTCGGATGGACTCAATTGAAGGAAATTTAGACTTCCCACCCAAGCCCTTGAGTGTCGGGGACTTGCAGAAAATGGAATGGGATTTTCTACATCAAAATTTGGACTTCAGTTTTGGGAATTTGTGGAAGAGGTTGATGACCAAAAAATTATGAAATTCGGAGCTAGGAGAATGGGTGCATTTTTTTGACTTCAAAAGTTGGATTTTTGGTGATTTTACTTTGCAGGAAAGTATTATGGACAAGTAGGATAATATTAGATGCTTTTGGGGGACCGAGCATTGAATGGTGAGGATAGACTTTGTGGACTTCTTCCTTCGGCAGCCTCTCCTCACGCCAATGCCAGCTGCTCCCCACCGTTTACTTCGATCGACTCCTGTTGCAGCAAAGGACCAGCTGCTCCTTTTGATCATTGCTTTATTTTGTTTCTTGGGGGGAGACTCAGCTGCCACGAACCGAAGACCTCCCCTGCCAGTGAAGCCACGCGGATCCAGCAGCCCCTCCATTTCAATTCTCTTTCGTTTTCTCTCCTTGTTGCTGCCACACACCCCTTCATCCACCATCTCCATCTCCATCATCATCATCCCATCCATCTGCTCTCCACCTAACGCCAGCAAGCCGCTCCCATCTCCACGCGTCTTCGTAGTCAACCAAACCAGCGAGCTCCTCCGTGGTTGAACGAAGCTGCGAGCGTGAAATCGAGCGGCCTTCATCTGGCCGTGCGAAGCCGACCGAAGGCCCCCTTCGTCGACTCCTCCTGCCAGCAGCCCACGTGTACAGGTCTCCCACTCCTTCGGTCAGCACCCAGCAACGGAGATTGACCCTCCTCGGTTCTGCTCCACCACCGAAGTCTCGTCCCCTGCCATTCGTCCATAGCCGCGCCGGTCAGCTTCTCTCTCCCTCGTGCAGATGCCAGCTCAGCCATTTCAACTTCACGAGCAGCAGTTCGGCCAGCGAAGTCTCCCCGCGTGAAGTCGCCCACCTGCTTCCTCACTTGCGGTCCATCCCAAGCCTTTGGGCCCAGCAAAGCCCTCGGATCCAGCAAATTTTTGTGGCCCAACAGGCGCCTTTGCTGCTTATTCGTTTGGCCCAAGTCTTCAGCAAGCAGCCCACACCATCAATCCAGCGGCAAGTCTTTAAGCCCAGTCTAGCAGCCCAGTAATTTGAGGCCCAATTCAACAGCCCAATCTTGAAGCCCAAGCCCGCGAAGCAAGTCAGCCCAACTCAGGCCCAAGTTCAGTCCTAGCCCAGAATTTTCTGTGGGCTTGCGAGGCTTTTAGGCCCGGTCTGTGTGCAATGTCGACGTCGCCGAAAACCCGAGTTTTTATTATTGTCGCGTCACCATCGCGGTGATTCGATCCCCGCTTGTACCAAGTGAGTTTTATTCACTAATGCTTTCTTAATTTGCTAATTATGCTTAGGGGTTGGTTAGATTTAATTAAGTGTAATTAGGTGGTTAGATTAGTCTAGAACAATTAAATTAGTGACTTAATGATGCATGTTAGGTGGTTAGACTTAGTCATTACCAAATAGAGAGCTTTTACTATTTATTGAATGTATCTCGGGATTTTTCCTGATGATTTGGCTTCCAATCAGGCATTACGGGCCTAAATTGGATTTTTAGTATTTATTTATTTATTTTTCGAAATTAATTAATTATTTATTTATTTTTCCGGAAATTCAACCGGGATGGCCGGTGACTGGAATTTTATGTTGATTGTCGTGGTGCAGTCCGTTTATTTAATTGAGCTTTATTTTTTGCGGAAATGATTTATTTGTGAATTTAGGATTTATCCCTAATTTAAATAATCTTGGAAAATTAATTGGGAATTAACCGAACATCAGTTAACGATGCCAAAAAGATTTGAGTAGACTATAGAAAATGTGGGAGTTATGGAAAGGAAAATATTATATTTTGGCTAGGGCCGATCGTGTACCCACACACGGCATTTTATCGGAGAGGATAAAATTGTTTATTTGATTGTTTGCTTGGAATGGCATGTATACCAGCTCGATGACTCCATGGAACATCTTAAGACAGGACGGTATGATCTACCGGCTCGATGACTCTACGGAGCATCTTGAGACAGTACGGTATGATAAATTGTATGATCTACCGGCTCGATGACTCTACGGAGCATCTGCAGACAGTACGGTATAATAAATTGTGTGTATACCGGCTCGGTGACTTTATATGTCATCTTGAGACAGGATGGTATGATATACCGGCTCGGTGACTCTACAGATCATCTTGAGACAGTACGGTATGATATACCGGCTCGATAATCCTATAGATCATCTTGAGACAGTACGGTATGATTTGATAACTCGATGACCTCATATGTCATTTGGAGATAAGATAACATACTATCTATATATCACCTAGGGTGGGTAGTCTTGGATGTTGATCAGACTTATAGAAAGTATGGAAGGGGTCGATCAAGAGATAATTTGGATGACATGTAATCGACTAGGTCGATTGATCGATGATTCGATCTGATTGGGTGAGGTGATGTGATGATGTATATTTGATATATATACTAATTTGCAGGAAGGAGCTGAGGCCAAGGTAAGTCCTCTGACTCGTGATGTGCTTAGGCAGCCTAAGATGTATCGGTTTACTAATCGAGTCTTAGGGGGTAGAACTTGCTGAGACGTGATCTCATTGGTTATTGAATAACCATTTCAGGACCCTGAGGAGAAGCTGAGGAAGAGGAACCTGAAGAGGAGAAATACTTTTAAAGAAGAAGAAGATCCAGAGAAGGATCTTGATTATAACCCGGATGTGGATTGAGATCCCATCCCTTTTTTGAACCCTGTCTTAGTATAGATAGGTGTGAGACTTGTTTGCTGTAAATAGTATTGTAAATATACTATGAGTTGTGTTATTAATAAAAGTGTAGTTGTGAACTTCAATATCCAAAAATATGGCCTGCTTTTCTATCACATTGTTTTATTGTGCGGGATTCATAAGCGCTTCCGCATGCGTAAAAAAGAAAGGGTCGGCGATACTTAATCATGTGATATCACACTTTAAAATCGACCAAGTAGAAGGATGGGCGCGTCTCCGAGCGCGGGCGTGACATTTGTGGCCAGGGAGGGTTGTGAGTGAACCTCCGGGCACAATGAAAAAAATGAAAAGAAAAATGAAAATTCCAATGAATTTGAAAAAATTACAAATTCTTTTCTACATTTTCTCTTTGTCGGAAAAAGGAGGGAGTTTTTTTTTTCCCACGTTAAAAGGGAGTATCCGCTTCCTTGCCCTCGCGAGCATGCTCCTCAAGCCTCGGATGGGCTTTTTCGTCATTTAAGGTTCTGATGACCTCAAAGAGGAAACAAAACATGGATGGCTAAAGAAGAAATAAAGGAATGGGCTGCAAAAGATATAAAAACGAATGGGCTGTGAAAGCATTAAAAATAATGGGCTTTAAACCGGCCCACTTGACTGATTTTTTCATTTTTCATTTTTATATATTAAAAAAACCCACGTTATACTATCTTTCTTCAACTGGGACAAAGATCTTTATGAGTCTATAACTGAATGAGGGATCGTTGAGCACGGAATTGTGGCTCTAGTACCAAATGTTGAGAAAGATCGGGAGTTTGTTTGGAAAAAAAAAAAAACACATTCTTTTATTAGAGGCACTCTCTTTATAACATTTGTTCGGAGAATTTCTTGCACACAAACACGAATAAAAGCACTTGGCTAATGATAGCCTTCACAAGGGAGTGGTTCGCTCCTCACATATCACTCTAGGATAGTGGTTCACCCTTTATCATTTTTGAGATTAGTCGTTCATCCCTCTTAGAAATATCTTGAATTCTTTGAGAAGGGAGAAGGTGAATCTTTTTCTTCAATACAAATCTAGCGATCATGTCAAGTTGGTTTTGGAACTCTTCTTCCATAGCCTTCCTCCATTTTGCACCATGTGTGGCTTCCTCTTATGTAAATTGCTTTATTACTCCAACATCCTTGATCGATGCTACATTTGCATATTTAGGATTTGATTTCCTCCACTTTGTTGATCTCTTGAGTTGAGGCATATGCTGTTCAAGTTCTTCTTGACTTGGTCAAAGCTCTTCTATAATTCTTGCGCGTACACCAATTCGCCATAGACCTCATGTTTTCCCAGCGATTATGCACTTACATCTTCAATCGGATGGGTCTTGCTAAACCCATCATCATCTTCCATTTTTTTCCATAGCTTCTTTAGGCATTCTACTCTTTCGAGTTTTGTCCAGGTATATCTCTATGCCGGCCTCACTTAGACATACTTTATTTGATGCCCTTCCATGATCAGCGTATTTGCGGGTTCAAATGTACATCTTTACATTGTTTGTACAAACACCGCATATTTATCGAGTCTGTAACTAGTGTACCAATAATTGGTTTTTCTTCATGCCTCGGTTGTGAAACACGTTTTGCAATTTAATTTGCAATGGACTGAACTAGGGTATCATCACTATTTGATCGATGGGGGTAATTAGCAACCTTGATTTACTTGTGGGGACAACTATTTGTCTACCGGTTTACTTAGGCATGCTGGATAGCTTGTTTCTTGCCCTCATCTAGAATGGAATGGTTTTTCTAATATGCTCACGATGCACGTCAAAGTCTAAGCTACCCAATGTGGTTTTTTCTCCGGAAAAAAGTGGCTGGAGATGCACACGCGACGACTTTATGTAGTCTTAGTGAAACACGATGCGAGACTACATCCATGGAATATTGTCAAATCCGGCTCGATCCATTTGGTTTAAGTCCTCACAAGAAATATTTCAAATAATTACTCAAGATGGTGATCATTAGAGACAGGTGTTTATTGAGAAAACATTTCTTAAGTGATTTCGATGATTGACAAAACTTAGAAACTTTATTTTTGATAAAAAAAAAAAAGTTTTTTAGGTGGAAAGTTTGAAGGAATAGGATTAGATGATTTCAATCAAAATCAAAGTCGTGGTTTATTCTTCCTTCCTTATACATTCTATCAAATGGCTAGGAAGGAGATAAACATTCTCGTGCAATGGCTAGTGGCGATTGATGGATTTCTGCCATACTTATAAAGAGTTTAAAAATGAAAGTCTTGCTAATATTTTTCGGAGATTCAACTTTCCCGGAAATTCTTTTTAGAAGTGAAACATTATTTCCATTCGTAAATACTCAACTTTTTGAAAACCCAAGCTACTGTATGGGCTACAAAAAATATGGGAAGCCTTGCTCTCGGCGATTCTGAAGCAATCAGATCTTCTTAAACAGATCCGGGGCCAACCGGTAGGTTGGTTGGATGATCCTTTTGGAGATATGTCCAACGGACAACTTAGACTAGGAGGAATATAAGAGAAGATTTAGAAGCCGAAGGGTCAGAATGCGCATTCACAAGATTTGAAGCTTTTTAATTCCGAGAATCCGAATAGTGTTTTTTGATCTCCTATATTCGTCTTTGTTGAGCGATATTATGTAACCCTTTAGAGGTTGAGAGTGTGAGAAGTTGTTTACACAAATTTAAGTATTTGTAGCTCAGGACTTGTAACATCTAATTGGTTGTTACTACTAGATTCCAGCCAATAGGTCTGTAGCGTGGGAGAGTTGACATAGGCTTGCAAAAGTCAAACCACTATAATCTTGAGTGTGCAATTCTTTGCCCCTTACTATATTTATTTATTGTGGCAGAATTGTACACTAGTAAGATCGACCATTTCATCGAAGTTGTCTTGTTCCAATATTTGTTTAAATTATTTCATTTCTGCGCAATCACCTATTCACCTCCTCTAGGTGATAGTTTTAGCCATAACAGTGTTTACTTTGGAATCACTTGAAAAGATTAAGAGCTGTAATTTATTCGAGCTCTTTCATAGCGGCGATAACTCCCTGCCCTTCTAAGGTTGGGTATGGGTTTAGTCCGTCCACAAGCCACAAATCTGCTGAAGGGGATCTTGTTCGGTACCATTTATAATAACTTGGTCCGGTCCACCTAGCATTTAAAATGAGTTCTCTAAATAATCATACGAGGGATTGATCATTTTAGAGCGAGCGTTAACTTATGAGTTAGCCAATGAGACTTGTTTCTGATTAAAAATAAAATAAAATGATAAGGCTTGTGCCAATCGATGTGGGCCTTGAATCGCTATATGTATACTTCACATCAATTTGAATGAGGCCATAAACTTTCGAAGAAGTTTCCTCGCATAGCTCACTTGGACTGAAAAATAACTACGTGTGTTGCCGGGAATTGATCCACATGGCAAAATACATTTTGCCGAAAGTTGATTTTCGATTTATTGTTGAATTGGGTTCAGTGGCCGTTCGCGTGGGAAATATATCGCGAAACAAGAGGCAGAACTAGTTATTGTGCAAGAACTGGAAAGATTGATTGATAAATTGAAAGATGCATATAGCCTGTGTTGATTGCGGAGATCCTTTTATAATGATTTAACATGGCTTATATAGCCTATCACAAAATGTAATTGCTCTAAAAGTAACGGTTACAATCGTATCTCCATAATTTAAGGCTTCATGATCACTCTTTATGATTGCACATTGGCTTTATTTACAAGCAATTATGACTTTTCAATTGTCATTGGATCTAATAATTAATTGACATCTTCATTGTCTTTGAAGTCTGCATCGTTGACCAGTCATTGTTGTATGCCGATAACTGTACTATGGTCATCAATAGTCATGCTATCATGTTGACTCACAAGACTCGATCATCTTTGGATATCAATCGTAATCAATTTCTATTCACAGTTAAATGCTTTAGCTTGGCCTGACCCTGGCCGTCCATTTGAGCGAGCCTCGTAGGACCACTGGTGACATTGCTCATTGCCATATTTCCTGGTAAGACAGATTTTTCACGGTCACGCAAAGCAAATATCTTCTTAAAACTTTTTCGATGGAGCTGATTGCAATCTAAGGTGCAATGCCGCCGGAAATGATCCCCAATATTTCCTTGTGAGATGGATTTTTCATTGTGACACAAAGCAAATATTTTCTTATAACTTTTTAGATGGAGCTGATTTCAACCTAAGGTGCAACGCCACTGGAATTGATCCTTAATATTTCTTGGTGAGACGGATTTTTCATGGTCACGCAAAGTAAATATCTTCATAAAACTTTTTAGATGGAGATGATTTCAACCTAAGGTGCAATGCCACCGGAAATGGTCCTCAATATTTTCTTGTGAGATGGATTTTTCATGGTCACACAAACCAAATATCTTCTTCAAACTTTTTAGATGGAGCTGATATCAACCTAAGGTGTGATGAAACTGAAAATGGTCCCCAAGTTTTTTTTTTTCGGTAAGAAAAATGGTCCCAAGTTGGGGACCATCTGACAAAAAAAAAAAAAAAAAAAAAAAAAAAAAAAATGGTCCCCAAGATATTCCTTTAATCACGTTTTTATTGATTTTCTCATTTGAGTGCAATGCCACCGACAAACGGTCCCCAAAATATTCCTTTTATCACATTTTATTGATTTTCTCTGGTGAACCACTTTTCTAATACTTCCCATTTGCTCATATTGGGTAACGCCAGTTTAGTTGGAAAACACATATATGACAATTCCTACCAACTTTTGTGAATATATCTCTCGTAAACTTGGAGGTCTTGTAGCTTTATAACATAAATTATTAATATACAAGATACAACACTTCACAACACAGCTTTAACGCGATACAATTATAATTTTGTCACAGCTACATACCAAACAGACTTTTAAATCAGACCGATGAGGCATCGTTTAATTCTAGAATGAGCTTGGGATATATTCCTTTGGCGAGATTTAACGTTGTATTTATCCTTAAAGCCATCGTGGCACGTCACCGACCATTCAACTCCACGTTTTTCTTGCCTGATAGGGAATGCAATGATTTTCCGAATGTGGTCACGATGCACGGCAACGTAGACGCTAGCCTATTTGGTGTTTTTCCCGGGAAGAAGATAAGTGGACCCAGTCTCAATGAAAAATGATGCGAGACCGCGTTCACGTGCTATTTAAAAAAATTGATGCAACTTGTGTCACAATTTCCCACACTTAGAGCTGTCGGCTTCCTCTATTATTTGAGTTGTACTAAGAGTTGTACTATCTTGTCCAAACTCTCTTGCCTTGGGGATAACTCTCAGCCATTGAATCTAGTGTGGGCTTATTAGTCCATCCACCAACCACACATATATTGAAGGGCTCCTATCTGATACAATCTTTCACAGCTCAAAGCCAATTTATCTAGATTAGCACCCAAAAGGAGTACTTCAATAGCCAAACAAGATTGTGACTGTGGGGAGATGGATGTTGTGTCACGCCCCGATCCCCGGGCACATGCACATCCTTCAGCTCTTGGTCGATTTTATAATGCGATATCCCAGGACAATATATCGCCGACCCTTTCATTTTTAAGCAGCACGGCGGAAGATTAAAATCCCAGACAATAAAACAATGGGATAGAAAAAAGCGCCATATTTTTCATATTGAAATTTATAACCACACTTTTATACAAAACCACAAATCACTTCATAACTATTAACATCAAAACGGAGATTTCAAAAGAAGACGAAAAACTTAACGGCGGCCGGACTCAAGGCCCCTCTCGAATTGTCTTCTTCTTCCAAAAATCTTTCTCTTCAGATCTCACCTGCGAGTTCTCCTTCTCGGATTCCTCCTCCTCGCCTTTTCGCGGGGGTCCTGAAATGGTTTTCCCCAACCGGGATGAGACTACGTCTCGGCGAGTTCTACCCCACTAAGCCCGATTAGCAAACTATTATACTAAAGGCTGCCTAAACACGCACAGGCGAGAGGACTTACCTTGGCCTCGATCCCACTCCGCAAGTCAGTACAATTCACAATAAACATCCATTCACTTCAAACAAATCGAACTAGTCGATTTCATGTCATATGAACCAATCCCCACTATGCGGGATATTTAAAAACTAGGCCACGTGCATTCTCCGGGACGACCTTCCAAGTCTCCGAGTTCACGTGCCTCGAACCTTGGGCCCACGTGCATTCTCTCGGCGACCTTTTCGCCAAAGTGATACATCAAGTCACCGAGACCACGTGCCCTTTTAGATGCCCGGGCCACGTGCATTCTCTCAGGTGCATTTCACCAAAGCGATGCATCAAGTCGCCGAGACCACGTGCCCTTTTAGATGCCTGGGCCCACGTGCATTCTCTCGGTGCATTTCACCAAAGCGATCATCAAGTCGCCGAGACCACGTGCCCTTTTAGATGCCGGGCCCACGTGCATTCTCTCAGGTGCATTTCACCAAAGCGATCGATCAAGTCGTAGAGACCACGTGCCCTTTTAGATGCGAAGCTCTCGTCACCGAGCCACGTGCATTCTCCAGAGTACATACCGCGTCTCCGAGCCACGTGCATTCTCTCTAAGGCGACCTTTTCGCCAAGGTGACATATTCAACCACCGAACTCACGTGCATTCTCAAGGTGACATTCCAATTCACCAAGCACACGTGTCCTCTTTCAAGAGATTACCAACCTACTTTCAATACCGATAACCAATGCCCAACGATTTCTCAATCAAATAATTAAATCAACTCAATAAAGCATTAAAATACTGAATAACATACTTGGCCGTTACCAATCAACAATTCAATCACAATCAATTCCAATCAATTTAGGGTAAATCCCTAAAATATCACAATTTAATTAATTCCATACAACGTAGAGCTCAAATAAATAAACGAACTGCGCCACGACGATCAGCACGAGATTTGGTCGTCGGCCATCAAAATCTTAATTTCCGAAAAATAAATAATTAATTATTAATTTCGAAAATTAATTAATTAATATTAAAAATTCAATTTAGCTCAAAATAAAGCCCAATTAAATAAACGGACTTCACCACGCTCATCAGCATATTTTTTTCGGTTCCAGGCCATCTCAGTTGATTTTTCGGAAAATAAATAATTATTTAATTTAATTCCGAAAATTAATTAATATTAAAAATTCAATTTAGCTTAACATAAAGTCCGATTAAATAAACGGACTTCGCCACGATCATCAGCATAATTTTCCGGTTCTAGACCATCTCCCTTGAATTTTCGGAAAATAAATAATTATTTAATTTAATTCCGAAAGTTAATATTTAAATACAAAAAAATCCACTTAGGCCCGAAAAGCCTAATTGGAGCCCACTAAGGGTCGGGAAAAATCCGAGGCACTTCCAATAATTAGTAGACAATGTCTACTTGCTAATTACACATTCAATTTATCTAATTCACATCACAATTGGCTAATAATTGCTAATTAAATCTAATCTAACAACCTAAACATAATTAATTAAATCTAAACCAGCTTAAAGCATAATTAGCCACTAATCCTGGATTAGTGAGATTACTCACCAAATCGCGCGCAAATCGGATCAATCCGACGGCGGCGACGCGAGGAACGAGACTTCCCAAAGCGACTCGCGGATCCGGGCCGGAAACGGCCCAAAAGCGGGCCCGAAGTGGCTGAAACCCACTTCGTGGGTCTGCTGTTCGGGCGGATCGGGCTGCTCCGGCGGCCAAAACGGCGAGGGAAGGTCGGCGGAGGGCGAGGGGGTCACGGGGGAGGTCCGCGGGGTTGGCGGTGGCCGGAGGGGCCGTGGATGGTCGGACGGGGCGGAACAAACGGAACGAACAGCAGCTGGGCCGAGCTAGATCGCGCGGCCCGGGCGTGCGCGGACGGCGGGGCAAGCGCACGGGCGCGGCGCGGCGGTGCGGTGCGGCGGCGCGACGGCGGACGAGCGGCCGAGGGGCGGCCGGTCTCAGTTCGGTCCGAAGACAAGGAAGAAGAAGAAGAAGAAGAAGAAGAAGGTCACGTGGGAAAAAGTGGGAGAGAAAGAGAGGAGAGAGAGGGAAGAGATAAGGGAGAGAAAAGTGAGCGGTGGGGAGGGCTACGCACGAAGGGGAAGGGAGAGGAGAGAGGAGAGAGAAAGAAAAGAAAGAAAAAGAGAAAAAGGAGAGGAAAAAGGGAGAGAAAGAAAAAGGGGGAGAGAGAGAAAAAGAAAAACAAAATGCATAATGCCTTTATGCAATTTTTTTTTTCTCTTTTCCTTTTCCTTTCTATTTTAATTTGGTCTTAAATTTTCTTCCGATAATTTCTTTATTGAAATTTCGGACCGTCAATAAATTGACGAGCGATGAGACAGATCCTAAAAATAAGAATTATGACGCGCTTAAAATTCGATTCCGAAATCGAGTTCAATTTCGTGGTTAAAAATCGATCGACGTGATTTTAGCTCAATCCAACCAATTAGGTAGCTTTTAGGGATTTTACAGCCGATACATCCCTTAACGGCTTTACCCAATAGGTTAGTTAACTCATGAGTGATCGCTGGAGAAAAAGGCCATAGGCACGCCGACGAAATGCCCATTTCACTTTATCGAAACGGGTCGAATTTCGGGATGTCACAACTCTTCCTCTTATAAAAATTTCGTCCTCGAAATTTAAACCATTACACTTTGTTCAAAAAGGCGGGGGCATAACTGTCTCATCGATTCTTCAGTCTCCCAAGTCGCTCCTTCAGGGCCGTGGTGTTGCCAGACCACTTTGACCAACGGGATGGTCTTTGTACGCAGAACTTGTTCTTTACGATCGACAATCGAACCGGGCTTTCAACGTATGACACACGGTCATCCACGTCCATTCCTCGAAATTGAGCACGTGGATCGGGTCGCTCGTACTTCCTTAACATCGACACGTGAAAGACGTCATGCACGTGCGCCAATCTTGGCGGCAACGCAAGACGATACGCTAGGTTTCCGATTCTTTCAAGAATCTCAAACGGACCTACGTACCTCGGACTCAGCTTGCCTTTCTTACCAAAGTGCGAAGTTCCCCTCATTGGTGACACTTTTAGAAAAACGTGATCACCAACTTGGAATTCCAAAGACCTTCGGCGCTTATCTGCATAACTCTTCTGCCTGCTCTGCGCTGTCTTCAATCTATCTCTGATCACTGCCACGGCATCTACCGATTGCTGAACCAACTCTGGGCCTGTTATCTTCCTTTCTCCGACTTCATCCCAACACATTGGAGTTCTGCATGCTCTACCATACAACGCTTC
Organism: Eucalyptus victrix; assembly: GCA_016097545.1. Classification (NCBI taxonomy): domain Eukaryota; kingdom Viridiplantae; phylum Streptophyta; class Magnoliopsida; order Myrtales; family Myrtaceae; genus Eucalyptus; species Eucalyptus victrix. Next base: position 28,126,256 of record CM027844.1, read on the forward strand.
AAATGGAGCCATCTTGATGCTCTGCTGATAACTGTTGTTGTAGGCGAATTCCACGATGAAGCGATCCTCCCGGCTTCCTTTGAAGTCTATTACACATGCTCTCAAAGCATATCTTCAAGAGTCTCGAATCGTCCTTTCGACACCGGCCATCCGTCCGAGGATGATATGCCGTCCGTATCGAAGCTTTGTACCCAAAGCACTCGTAAGCTCTTCCAAAAAGCAGCAGTAAACCTTGGGTCTCTATCGATGTTATCGTAACCGGCACTCCATGCATACGAACCACCCGACGCACATACAGTGTCCGCGTGTCTATCCGACTCGTGTCCTTTCGAACCGCAATGAAGTGAGCCGACTTTGTCAGTCTGTCGACTACTACCCAAATCGAATCATTTCCCCTTTGACTCCTTGGTAGTCCAGTCACGAAGTCCATTGTGATATGCTCCCATTTCCACTCAGGGATCGCGAGAGGTTGCGTAAAATCCTCCCGGCTTGCAATGCCGGGCTTTTTACTTGCCGACAAGTCAAACACTTGGCCACATGCTTGGCGATGTCCGCCTTCATACCCGACCACCCGTAGTGTTGACGCAAATTCCGATACATCTTAGTGCTTCCGGGATGAACGCCGTAATTGCTACGATGTGCTTCGATAAAATTTCTTCTCTAAGCTCTACATCGTCGTACAACCAAACGTCCACGACACCTCGCACTCCATCATCGAAACTTGAAAATCAGCTTTTCTTTTGTCGGTATCCTCTTGAAGAATTTTCTGTACGTCTGGATCTGTCGGTTGAAGTTGCTTGATTTTGACCTGGATATCCGGCTCAATTCTGAGGGTGGCCATAAAACTTGAGAGGTGGCCTACCTCAAATTTGAATTCCGAATCTCGAGCTTTCTCGATTAAGTTCCACTCCTTAACCAAGATTTGTGCCACTGAAGACTTCCGACTCAATGCATCGGCGACCTTGTTCGCCTTTCCCGGGTGATATAAAATATCACAGTCGTAGTCTTTCAACAATTCCATCCATCGCCGTTGTCTCATGTTCAACTCCTTCTGAGAGAACAAATACTTGAGACTTTGATGGTCCGTGAAGATCTGAAATTTTTCCCCACACAAGTAGTGTCTCCAAATCTTCAATGCAAATATGATGGCTGCGAGTTCTAAGTCATGCGTCGGATAATTCAATTCATGAGGTCTCAACTGCCGAGAAGCGTATGCAACAACTCTGCCATGTTGCATCAGCACGCAACCCAATCCTCTAAATGACGCATCACTATAGATCTCGAATCCTCCAGGACCAGATGGAATCGTCAGCACAGGTGCGGTAGTCAGCTTTTCCTTCAGCTCTTGAAAACTACGCTCGCACTTGTCTGACCATACAAACTTCTCATTTTTCTTTGTGAGCTTTGTCGAGGCGACGCTATCGATGAAAACCCTTCCACAAATCGTACGTAATAACTCCGCTAACCCCGTAAAACTTCCGATCTCCGTCAGCGATGTCGGTCTCGGCCACTTGATCACGGCTTCTATCTTGCTCGGGTCGACGGAGATTCCTTCTCCGGAAATCACATGACCTAAGAACGCAACACGAGTCGCCAAAACTCGCATTTGCTAAACTTAGCATACAACTGATGTGCTCTTAAGGTCTGAAGCACTAATCTCAGATGATTCTCGTGCTCTTCATTACTTCTCGAATAGACCAAGATATCATCTATGAATACGATTACAAATTGATCTAGATATTCCTTGAACACTCTGTTCATCAAATCCATAAAGGCAGCTGGAGCATTCGTCAGTCCGAACGGCATCACTGTGAACTCGTAATGCCCGTATCGGGTACGAAATGCTGACTTAGGAATATCCTCTTTCCGAATCCTCAGCTGATGGTATCCTGTCCTCAAGTCGATCTTCGAGAATATTGATGCTCCTTGCAATTGATCAAATAAGTCATCTATCCTCGGCAATGGGTACTTGTTCTTGATCGTTACCTGATTGAGCTGCCGATAGTCGATGCACAAACGCAACGAACCATCTTTCTTCTTAACAAACAAAACTGGTGCTCCCCAAGGTGATGCACTAGGACGAATAAATCCTTTATCTAGTAACTCTTGCATCTGCACCTTCAGTTCCTTCAACTCAGATAACGACATTCGATAAGGTGCCTTTGAGATCGGTTCTGTCCCTGGTGCTAGCTCGATTACAAATTCAATCTCTCTTTCTGGCGGTAAACCTGGCAATTCTTTTGGAAAGACATCTGGAAACTCCTGTACCACTGCAATATCTTCCATTTTCAACTCTTCAACTGTCGTATCCACGACAGTCGCTAAGTATCCTTGGCAGCCCTCGTCTAACAAACGAGTTGCTTCCGGCGACGAGATTAAGGAAATCGAAGGTCCTCCTCGATTCCCGACAAATTCGAAGCTCTTACCCCCTAATGGGTCAAACTGAATCGCCTTGCGATAGCAGTCCATTTTAGCTCGTTGATTGGTGAGCCAGTCCATGCCAATTATCAAATCAAAATCATACATGGCTAGGACTAACAAGTCAATTTTCCCCACTCGCTCACCAATCTCTAACTTGCACCCCGAACATCCCAAAGCAGCAATAACTTTATCTTTCAAAGGTGTAGATATGCAAATTGCCGATTCCAACAATACAGGATTCAATCCTAGCATCCTAACATATTGCTCGGCAATGATAGAATGGGTTGCTCCCGAATCAAACAAAGCATAAGCAGGTTGGTCGTTGAGAGAGACCGTACCTGTAATCACGCCAGCGCAGCTTCGCCTCGACCTTTGGGTAATCGCGTACACAGTGCCCTGAGCTGGAGGTCTCTGCTGTCCTCCTTGTGGTGCATTCTGACGGGCATACCCTCCTATCTGTCCCATCGGTGGCGGCGGTGGCAACAGAGGTTGTCCTCTTTGCTTCTTAGGACAAAATCTGGCAATGTGGCCCTGTTGGCCACATTCAAAACATACACCCGTCCTAACTGGGCACGGTCCTGCCCCATGTCTTCTCCCACAGAAGTGACACTCCTTAGTCCTAATAGGTCCTGACCTATTAAACCCACTCTTCTTGCTGGGCGGACTTTGGAATCTATTTCCAAACATCGGCCTCTTCCCTTGGCGGATGTTGTCTCTGTGCGAGCTAAACCTCGATCCAGATGAGGTTGTTTGCTCCGATATACCTCTCTCTATCATTTGAGCCCGACGGTAGACTTCACGATAATCTACCAAATCCAATGGTAATAGAGGTTGTTTCAGTTCTGTGCGAAGACCATTCCTAAATCTCCGAGCTTTCTCCTCGGGGTCTTCGATCAATCTTGGGGCATACCGAGATAGTTCGGCGAACTTAACCCCATATTGATCGACAGTCATCGATCCTTGACGAAGGCGTTGGAACTCCTCCATCTTCAACTCTCGGGCAGCACTTGAAAAATATTGATCATTAAAAGCTCTAAGGAATGTGTTCCACACCCTTGGCACTCCTTCTGGGAACACAGCATCCTTGGTGGCTCTCCACCAAATGTTGGCATTATCTTGAAGTTGATACACAGCTAGTATCACTTTTTCTTCTTCATTACACATCAAAACTGCGAACGCTTTCTCCATATCTTGTACCCACTGTGATGCAGCCTCAGGGTCTCCAGTACCCCTAAACCTTGGTGGATCTAGCCTTCGAAAGAGCCCCACTAACTTACTTATTGGCCTTTCTGCAACCACTATTCCTGGCTGACCTTCGACGTTCACTACAGGAGGAACTATGGCAGGTGCGACTGCGGGTGCGGCGGCAGGAGCGGCTCCGGTGGCGGCGCGGCTAACTGACATTCGCTGGCGGCTCCGAGCGGCGGCTTCAACTCAAGCAGCGGCTTGCCGATCCATTCTATTACCCATCGCTTCCTGCACGCAAGATCCCATCTACCCTGGGATCATTAGGGGCTGCTACCCCGACATCTACGACAGGTGGATTCACTCCACTCGCGCTAGCCTGTGCTGGCGCTCGACCACGTCCGCCTCGGGTTCCGACACGAATCGGAGCTCCACCCCGAATAACGGCCCTACTGGTCCTTTTTGCAGGATTTCTCGGCTCCTGATCGCTCATGGTGTAGCTTTACTCGACTAACACCTGTTTCCAATTCAATACCGAATTAGAAACAGAGCGATCCAAACAACAAACAATTTTAGCACTCAGCTAACACTGACATGCACCAGCATGAATTTAAAGGCCATCCTACTAACTATCCCATTAACCATCGCTCCTTATCACTCCAATCTTCAACCTCGCTCTGATACCACTTTAAACCAGATGTCACGCCCCGATCCCCGGGCACATGCACATCCTTCAGCTCTTGGTCGATTTTATAATGCGATATCCCAGGACAATATATCGCCGACCCTTTCATTTTTAAGCACATGCGGAAGCAGTTAAAATCCCCAGACAATAAAACAATGGGATAGAAAAGCAAGGCCATATTTTTCATATTGAAATTTATAACCACACTTTTATACAAAACCACAAATCACTTCATAACTATTAACATCAAAACGGAGATTTCAAAAGAAGACAGAAACTTAGACGAACTGGGCCGGACTCAAGGCCCCTCTCAGAATTGTCTTCTTCTTCCAAAAAATCTTTCTCTTCAGATCTCACCTGCGAGTTCTCCTTCTCGGATTCCTCCTCCTCAGCTTTTCAGCGGGGTCCTGAAATGGTTTTCCCCAAACTGGGATGAGACTACGTCTCAGCGAGTTCTACCCCACTAAGCCCGATTAGCAAACTATTATACTAAAGGCTGCCTAAACACGCACAGGGCAGAGGACTTACCTTGGCCTCAGATCCCACCTGCAAGTCAGTACAATTCACAATAAACATCCATTCACTTCAAACAAATCGAACTAGTCGATTTCATGTCATATGAACCAATCCCCACTGCGGGATATTTAAAAACTAGGCCACGTGCATTCTCCAGGACGACCTTCCAAGTCTCCGAGTTCACGTGCCTCGAACCTTGGGCCCACGTGCATTCTCTCAGGCGACCTTTTCGCCAAAGTGATGCATCAAGTCACCGAGACCACGTGCCCTTTTAGATGCCCGGGCCCACGTGCATTCTCTCAGGTGCATTTCACCAAAGCGATGCATCAAGTCGCCGAGACCACGTGCCCTTTTAGATGCCCGGGCCCACGTGCATTCTCTCAGTGCATTTCACCAAAGCGATGCATCAAGTCGCCGAGACCACGTGCCCTTTTAGATGCCTGGGCCCACGTGCATTCTCTCGGTGCATTTCACCAAAGCGATGCATCAAGTCGCCGAGACCACGTGCCCTTTTAGATGCCGGCCTACGTCACCGAGCCACGTGCATTCTCCAGAGTACATACCGCGTCTCCGAGCCACGTGCATTCTCTCGGGCGACCTTTTCGCCAAGGTGACATATTCAACCACCGAACTCACGTGCATTCTCAAGGTGACATTCCAATTCACCAAGCACACGTGTCCTCTTTCAAGAGATTACCAACCTACTTTCAATACCGATAACCAATGCCCAACGATTTCTCAATCAAATAATTAAATCAACTCAATAAAGCATTAAAATACTGAATAACATACTTGGCCGTTACCAATCAACAATTCAATCACAATCAATTCCAATCAATTTAGGGTAAATCCCTAAAATATCACAATTTAATTAATTCCATACAACGTAGAGCTCAAATAAATAAACGAACTGCGCCACGACGATCAGCACGAGATTTCGGTCGTCGGCCATCAAAATCTTAATTTCCGAAAAATAAATAATTAATTATTAATTTCGAAAATTAATTAATTAATATTAAAAATTCAATTTAGCTCAAAATAAAGCCCAATTAAATAAACGGACTTCACCACGCTCATCAGCATATTTTTTTCGGTTCCAGGCCATCTCAGTTGATTTTTCGGAAAATAAATAATTATTTAATTTAATTCCGAAAATTAATTAATATTAAAAATTCAATTTAGCTTAACATAAAGTCCGATTAAATAAACGGACTTCGCCACGATCATCAGCATAATTTTCCGGTTCTAGACCATCTCCCTTGAATTTTCGGAAAATAAATAATTATTTAATTTAATTCCGAAAGTTAATATTTAAATACAAAAAAATCCACTTAGGCCCGAAAAGCCTAATTGGAGCCCACTAAGGGTCGGGAAAATCCCGAGGCACTTCCAATAATTAGTAGACAATGTCTACTTGCTAATTACACATTCAATTTATCTAATTCACATCACAATTGGCTAATAATTGCTAATTAAATCTAATCTAACAACCTAAACATAATTAATTAAATCTAAACCAGCTTAAAGCATAATTAGCCACTAATCCTGGATTAGTGAGATTACTCACCAAATCGCGCAAATCGGATCAATCCGACGGCGGCGACGCGAGGAACGAGACTTCCCAAAGCGACTCGCGGATCCGGGGCCGGGAAACGGCCCAAAAGCGGGCCCGAAGTGGCTGAAACCCACTTCGTGGGTCTGCTGTTCGGCGGACGGGCTGCTCCGGCGGCCAAAACGGCGAGGGGAAGGTCGGCGGAGGGCGAGGGGGTCACGGGGAGGTCCGGCGGGGTTGGCGGTGGCCGGAGGCGGCCGTGGATGGCCGGACGGGCTGGAACAACGAACAGCAGCCGGGCCGAGCTAGATCGCGCGGCTCGGGCGTGCGCGGACGGCGGCAAGCGCACGGGCGCGGCGCGGCGGTGCGGCGCGGCGCGGGCGCGACGGCGGACGAGCGGCCGAGGGGCGGCAAGCGGTTCGGTCCGCACAAGGAAGAACGAAGAAGAAGAAGAAGAAGAAGGTCACGTGGGAAAAAGTGGGAGAGAAGAGAGAGGAGAGAGAGGGAAGAGATAAGGGAGAGAAAAGTGAGCGGTGGGGAGGGCTACGCACGAAGGGGAAGGGAGAGGAGAGAGGAGAGAGAAAGAAAAGAAAGAAAAAGAGAAAAAGGAGAGGAAAAAGGGAGAGAAAGAAAAAGGGGGAGAGAGAAAAGAAAAACAAAATGCATAATGCCTTTATGCAATTTTTCTTTTTCTTTTCCTTTTCCTTTCTATTTTAATTTGGTCTTAAATTTTCTTCCGATAATTTCTTTATTGAAATTTCGGACCCGTCAATAAATTGACGAGCGATGAGACAGGATCCTAAAAATAAGAATTATGACGCGCCTAAAATTCGATTCCCGAAATCGAGTTCAATTTCGTGGTTAAAAATCGATCGACGTGATTTTAGCTCAATCCAACCAATTAGGTAGCTTTTAGGGATTTTACAGCCGATACATCCCTTAACGGCTTTACCCAATAGGTTAGTTAACTCATGAGTGATCGCTCGTAGAAAAAGGCCATAGGCACGCCGACGAAATGCCCATTTCACTTTATCGAAACGGGGTCGAATTTCAGGATGTCACAACTCTTCCTCTTATAAAAATTTCGTCCTCGAAATTTAAACCATTACACTTTGTTCAAAAAGGCGGGGGCATAACGTCTCATCGATTCTTCAGTCTCCCAAGTCGCTCCTTCAGTGCCGTGGTGTTGCCAGACCACTTTGACCAACGGGATGGTCTTTGTACGCAGAACTTGTTCTTTACGATCGACAATCTGAACCGGGCTTTCAACGTATGACACACGGTCATCCACGTCCAATTCCTCGAAATTGAGCACGTGGATCGGGTCAGGCTCGTACTTCCTTAACATCGACACGTGAAAGACGTCATGCACGTGCGCCAATCTTGGCGGCAACGCAAGACGATACGCTAGGTTTCCGATTCTTTCAAGAATCTCAAACGGACCTACGTACCTCGGACTCAGCTTGCCTTTCTTACCAAAGTGCGAAGTTCCCCTCATTGGTGACACTTTTAGAAAAACGTGATCACCAACTTGGAATTCCAAAGACCTTCGCGCTTATCTCGCATAACTCTTTCGCTCGCTTCCGCGCTGTCTTCAATCTATCTCGATCATCGCCACGGCATCTACCGATTGCCGAACCAACTCGGGCTGTTATCTTCCTTTCTCCGACTTCATCCCAACACATTGGAGTTCTCGCATGCTCTACCATACAACGCTTCAAATGGAGCCATCTTGATGCTCGCTGATAACCGTTGTTGTAGGCGAATTCCACCGGATGAAGCTGATCCTCCCACTTCCTTTGAAGTCTATTACACATGCTCTCAAAGATATCTTCAAGAGTCCGAATCGTCCTTTCGATCGGCCATCCGTCCGAGGATGATATGCCGTCTTGTGCGAAGCTTTGTACCCAAAGCACTCGTAAGCTCTTCCAAAAAGCATAAACCTTGGGTCTCTATCAGATGTTATCGTAACCGGCACTCCATGCATACGAACCACCTGACGCACATACAGGTCTGCGTGTCTATCCAGACTCAGGTCCTTTCGAACTGCAATGAAGTGAGCCGACTTTGTCAGCCTGTCGACTACTACCCAAATCGAATCATTTCCCCTTTGACTCCTTGGTAGTCCAGTCACGAAGTCCATTGTGATATGCTCCCATTTCCACTCGGGATCGCGAGAGGTTGCGTAAATCCTCCCGCTTGCAATCTTTGGGCTTTTACTTGCCGACAAGTCAAACACTTGGCCACATGCTTGGCGATGTCCGCCTTCATACCCGACCACCGTAGTGTTGACGCAAATTCGATACATCTTAGTGCTTCCGGGATGAACGCCGTAATTGCTACGATGTGCTTCGATAAAATTTCTTCTCTAAGCTCTACATCGTCGGTACAACCAAACGTCCACGACACCTCGCACTCCATCATCGAAACTTGAAAATCAGCTTTTCTTTTGTCGGTATCCTCTTGAAGAATTTTCTCGTACGTCCGGATCCGTCGGTTGAAGTTGCTTGATTTTGACTCGGATATCGGCTCAATTTCGAGGGTGGCCATAAAACTTGAGAGGTGGCCTACCTCAAATTTGAATTCCGAATCTCGAGCTTCTCGATTAAGTTCCACTCCTTAACCAAGATTTGTGCCACCGAAGACTTCCGACTCAATGCATCGGCGACCTTGTTCGCTTTCCGGGTGATATAAAATATCACGTCGTAGTCTTTCAACAATTCCATCCATCGCCGTTGTCTCATGTTCAACTCCTTCTGAGAGAACAAATACTTGAGACTTTGATGGTCCGTGAAGATCTGAAATTTTTCCCCACACAAGTAGTGTCTCCAAATCTTCAATGCAAATATGATGGCTGCGAGTTCTAAGTCATGCGTCGGATAATTCAATTCATGAGGTCTCAACTGCCGAGAAGCGTATGCAACAACTCTGCCATGTTGCATCAGCACGCAGCCCAATCCTCTAAATGACGCATCACTATAGATCTCGAATCCTCCAGGACCAGATGGAATCGTCAGCACAGGTGCGGTAGTCAGCTTTTCCTTCAGCTCTTGAAAACTACGCTCGCACTTGTCTGACCATACAAACTTCTCATTTTTCTTTGTGAGCTTTGTCAGAGGCGACGCTATCGATGAAAACCCTTCCACAAATCGTACGTAATAACTCGCTAACCCCGTAAAAACTTCGATCTCATCGTCACTGATGTCGGTCTCGGCCACTTGATCACGGCTTCTATCTTGCTCGGGTCGACGGAGATTCCTTCTCCGGAAATCACATGACCTAAGAACGCAACACGAGTCAGCCAAAACTCGCATTTGCTAAACTTAGCATACAACTGATGTGCTCTTAAGGTCTGAAGCACTAATCTCAGATGATTCTCGTGCTCTTCATTACTTCTCGAATAGACCAAGATATCATCTATGAATACGATTACAAATTGATCTAGATATTCCTTGAACACTCGTTCATCAAATCCATAAAGGCAGCTGGAGCATTAAATCCGAACGGCATCACCGTGAACTCGTAATGCCCGTATCGGGTACGAAATGCTGACTTAGGAATATCCTCTTTCCGAATCCTCAGCTGATGGTATCCTGTCCTCAAGTCGATCTTCGAGAATATTGATGCTCCTTGCAATTGATCAAATAAGTCATCTATCCTCGGCAATGGGTACTTGTTCTTGATCGTTACCGATTGAGCGCCGATAGTCGATGCACAAACGCAACGAACCATCTTTCTTCTTAACAAACAAACCGGTGCTCCCCAAGGTGATGCACTAGGACGAATAAATCCTTTATCTAGTAACTCTTGCATCTCGCACCTTCAGTTCCTTCAACTCGATAACGACATTCGATAAGGTGCCTTTGAGATCGGTTCTGTCCCTGGTGCTAGCTCGATTACAAATTCAATCTCTCTTCTCGCGGTAAACCCGGCAATTCTTTTGGAAAGACATCCGGAAACTCTGTACCACTGCAATATCTTCCATTTTCAACTCTTCAACTGTCGTATCCACGACAGTCGCTAAGTATCCTTGGCAGCCCTCGTCTAACAAACGAGTTGCTTCCGATGACGAGATTAAGGAAATCGAAGGTCCTCCTCGATTCCCGACAAATTCGAAGCTCTTACCCCTAATGGGTCAAACCGAATCGCCTTGCGATAGCGTCCATTTTAGCTCGTTGATTGGTGAGCCAGTCCATGCCAATTATCAAATCAAAATCATACATGGCTAGGACTAACAAGTCAATTTTCCCCACTCGCTCACCAATCTCTAACTTGCACCCGAACATCCCAAAGCAAAGCAATAACTTTATCTTTCAAAGGTGTAGATATGCAAATTGCCGATTCCAACAATACAGGATTCAATCCTAGCATCCTAACATATTGCTCGGCAATGATAGAATGGGTTGCTCCCGAATCAAACAAAGCATAAGCAGGTTGGTCGTTGAGAGAGACCGTACCTGTAATCACGCCAGGCGCAGCTTCTGCCTGACCTTGGGTAATCGCGTACACAGTGCCCTGAGCTGGAGGTCTCTGCTGTCCTCCTTGTGGTGCATTCTGACGGGCATACCCTCCTATCTGTCCCATCGGTGGCGGCGGTGGCAACAGAGGTTGTCCTCTTTGCTTCTTAGGACAAAATCTGGCAATGTGGCCCTGTTGGCCACATTCAAAACATACACCCGTCCTAACTGGGCACGGTCCTGCCCCATGTCTTCTCCCACAGAAGTGACACTCCTTAGTCCTAATAGGTCCTGACCTATTAAACCCACTCTTCTTGCTGGGCGGACTTTGGAATCTATTTCCAAACATCGGCCTCTTCCCTTGGCGGATGTTGTCTCTGTGCGAGCTAAACCTCGATCCAGATGAGGTTGTTTGCTCCGATATACCTCTCTCTATCATTTGAGCCCGACGGTAGACTTCACGATAATCTACCAAATCCAATGGTAATAGAGGTTGTTTCAGTTCTGTGCGAAGACCATTCCTAAATCTCCGAGCTTTCTCCTCGGGGTCTTCGATCAATCTTGGGGCATACTGAGATAGTTCAGCGAACTTAACCCCATACTGATCGACAGTCATCGATCCTTGACGAAGGCGTTGGAACTCCTCCATCTTCAACTCTCGGGCAGCACTCGAAAAATATTGATCATTAAAAGCTTTGAGGAAGGTGTTCCACACCCTTGGTACTCCTTCCGGGAACACAGCATCCTTGGTGGCTCTCCACCAAATGTTGGCATTATCTTGAAGTTGATACACAGCTAGTATCACCTTTTCTTCTTCATTACACATCAAAACTGCGAATGCTTTCTCCATATCTTGTACCCACTGTGATGCAGCCTCAGGGTCTCCAGTACCCCTAAACCTTGGTGGATCTAGCCTTCGAAAGAGCCCCACTAACTTACTTATTGGCCTTTCTGCAACCACTATTCCTGGCTGACCTTCGACGTTCACTACAGGAGGAACTATGGCAGGTGCGACTGCAGGTGCGGCGGCAGGAGCGGCCTGAGCAGCGGCGGCAGCTACAGCATTCGCGGCGGCCTGAGCGGCGGCTTCAACAGCAGCGGCTTGCTGATCCATTCTATTACCCATCGCTTCCAGAACACGCAAGATCCCATCTACCCTGGGATCATTAGGGGCTGCTACCCCGACATCTACGACAGGTGGATTCACTCCACTCGCGCTAGCCTGTGCTGGCGCTCGACCACGTCCGCCTCGGGTTCCGACACGAATCGGAGCTCCACCCCGAATAACGGCCCTACTGGTCCTTTTTGCAGGATTTCTCGGCTCCTGATCGCTCATGGTGTAGCTTTACTCGACTAACACCCGTTTCCAATTCAATACCGAATTAGAAACAGAGCGATCCAAACAACAAACAATTTTAGCACTCAGCCTAACACCGACATGCACCAGCATGAATTTAAAGGCCATCCTACTAACTATCCCATTAACCATCGCTCCTTATCACTCCAATCTTCAACCTCGCTCTGATACCACTTTAAACCAGATGTCACGCCCCGATCCCCGGGCACATGCACATCCTTCAGCTCTTGGTCGATTTTATAATGCGATATCCCAGGACAATATATCGCCGACCCTTTCATTTTTAAGCACATGTGGAAGCAGTTAAAATCCCTGCATAATAAAACAATGGGATAGAAAAGCAAGGCCATATTTTTCATATTGAAATTTATAACCACACTTTTATACAAAACCACAAATCACTTCATAACTATTAACATCAAAACGGAGATTTCAAAAGAAGACAGAAACTTAGACGAACTGGGCCGGACTCAAGGCCCCTCTCGTAATTGTCTTCTTCTTCCAAAAATCTTTCTCTTCGATCTCACCTGCGAGTTCTCCTTCTCGGATTCCTCCTCCTCAGCTTTTCAGCGGGGTCCGAAATGGTTTTCCCAAACCGGGATGAGACTACGTCTCGCCGAGTTCTACCCCACTAAGCCCGATTAGCAAACTATTATACTAAAGGCTGCCTAAACACGCACGGGGCGAGGACTTACCTTGGCCTCGATCCCACCGCAAGTCAGTACAATTCACAATAAACATCCATTCACTTCAAACAAATCGAACTAGTCGATTTCATGTCATATGAACCAATCCCCACCGCGGGATATTTAAAAACTAGGCCACGTGCATTCTCCAGACGACCTTCCAAGTCTCCGAGTTCACGTGCCTCGAACCTTGGGCCCACGTGCATTCTCTCAGCGACCTTTTCGCCAAAGTGATGCATCAAGTCACCGAGACCACGTGCCCTTTTAGATGCCCGGGCCCACGTGCATTCTCTCGGGTGCATTTCACCAAAGCGATGCATCAAGTCGCCGAGACCACGTGCCCTTTAGATGCCCGGGCCCACGTGCATTCTCTCAGGTGCATTTCACCAAAGCGATGCATCAAGTCGCCGAGACCACGTGCCCTTTTAGATGCGGGCCCACGTGCATTCTCTCGGTGCATTTCACCAAAGCGATGCATCAAGTCGCCGAGACCACGTGCCCTTTTAGATGATGCCTCTCGTCACCGAGCCACGTGCATTCTCCAGGAGTACATACCGCGTCTCCGAGCCACGTGCATTCTCTCAGGCGACCTTTTCGCCAAGGTGACATATTCAACCACTGAACTCACGTGCATTCTCAAGGTGACATTCCAATTCACCAAGCACACGTGTCCTCTTTCAAGAGATTACCAACCTACTTTCAATACCGATAACCAATGCCCAACGATTTCTCAATCAAATAATTAAATCAACTCAATAAAGCATTAAAATACTGAATAACATACTTGGCCGTTACCAATCAACAATTCAATCACAATCAATTCCAATCAATTTAGGGTAAATCCCTAAAATATCACAATTTAATTAATTCCATACAACGTAGAGCTCAAATAAATAAACGAACTGCGCCACGACGATCAGCACGAGATTTCGGTCGTCGGCCATCAAAATCTTAATTTCCGAAAAATAAATAATTAATTATTAATTTCGAAAATTAATTAATTAATATTAAAAATTCAATTTAGCTCAAAATAAAGCCCAATTAAATAAACGGACTTCACCACGCTCATCAGCATATTTTTTTCGGTTCCAGGCCATCTCAGTTGATTTTTCGGAAAATAAATAATTATTTAATTTAATTCCGAAAATTAATTAATATTAAAAATTCAATTTAGCTTAACATAAAGTCCGATTAAATAAACGGACTTCGCCACGATCATCAGCATAATTTTCCGGTTCTAGACCATCTCCTTGAATTTTCGGAAAATAAATAATTATTTAATTTAATTCCGAAAGTTAATATTTAAATACAAAAAAATCCACTTAGGCCCGAAAAGCCTAATTGGAGCCCACTAAGGGTCGGGAAAAATCCCGAGGCACTTCCAATAATTAGTAGACAATGTCTACTTGCTAATTACACATTCAATTTATCTAATTCACATCACAATTGGCTAATAATTGCTAATTAAATCTAATCTAACAACCTAAACATAATTAATTAAATCTAAACCAGCTTAAAGCATAATTAGCCACTAATCCTGGATTAGTGAGATTACTCACCAAATCGCGCGCAAATCGGATCAATCCGACGGCGGCGACGCGAGGAACGAGACTTCCCAAAGCGACTCGCGGATCCGGGGCCGGGAAACGGCCCAAAAGCGGGCCCGAAGTGGCTGAAACCCACTTCGTGGGTCTGCTGTTCGGGCGGATCGGGGCTGCTCCGGCGGCCAAAACGGCGAGGGGAAGGTCGGCGGAGGGCGAGGGGGTCACGGGGGAGGTCCGGCGGGGTTGGCGGTGGCCGGAGGCGGCCGTGGATGGTCGGACGGGGCTGGAACAGAAACGAACAGCAGCTGGGCCGAGCTAGATCGCGCGGCCTGGGCGTGCGCGGACGGCGGCAAGCGCACGGGCGCGGCGCGGCGGTGCGGCGGTGCGGCGGCGCGACGGCGGGACGAGCGGCTGAGGGGCGGCTGGTCTGGTTCGGTCCGCACAAGGAAGAACGAAGAAGAAGAAGAAGAAGAAGGTCACGTGGGAAAAAGTGGGAGAGAAGAGAGAGGAGAGAGAGGGAAGAGATAAGGGAGAGAAAAGTGAGCGGTGGGGAGGGCTACGCACGAAGGGGAAGGGAGAGGAGAGAGGAGAGAGAAAGAAAAGAAAGAAAAAGAGAAAAAGGAGAGGAAAAAGGGAGAGAAAGAAAAAGGGGGAGAGAGAGAGAAAAAGAAAAACAAAATGCATAATGCCTTTATGCAATTTTTCTTTTCTCTTTTCCTTTTCCTTTCTATTTTAATTTGGTCTTAAATTTTCTTCCGATAATTTCTTTATTGAAATTTCGGACCCGTCAATAAATTGACGAGCGATGAGACAGGATCCTAAAAATAAGAATTATGACGCGCCTAAAATTCGATTCCCGAAATCGAGTTCAATTTCGTGGTTAAAAATCGATCAGACGTGATTTTAGCTCAATCCAACCAATTAGGTAGCTTTTAGGGATTTTACAGCTGATACATCCCTTAACGGCTTTACCCAATAGGTTAGTTAACTCATGAGTGATCAGCTTCGAGAAAAAGGCCATAGGCACGCCGACGAAATGCCCATTTCACTTTATCGAAACGGGGTCGAATTTCAGGATGTCACATGTTGATTATAAGTCACTCAAGAAGACCTATTCCAATTGATATAGGTCTTGGAATGTTATATATATAAAAGCCGTTAATTACACCAATAAAATTAACGGCAATTAACGACCGGTATTCATATTTTCAAGATCCCGCTAGATTATGTAGCGGCTTCAAATAAATTTAAATGAAGCTATAAATTTTTAATGACGTTTATCTGGGTTAGCACCCGAAAATACTACTCTAAATAACCAAATAAGATTGTGACTGTGTGGAGATGTATGTTGATTATAAGTCACTCAACAAGACTTGTTCCAATTGATGTAGGTCTTGGAATGTTATGGCAGCACATGGTAACATTTCTGTTTCTCCCAATTTCTGTTCTTTTGTTCCTCGGAACAAAAAAAGAACAGAAACCCGTTTGGTAAATCATTTGTTCCCGGGAACAATTTCTCTAATTTTTTGTTCCCCGGAACAGTTTTGAGAAACAAAAAAAAGTTACTTTTTATTCCCGGGAACAATTTCTAGAAATAAGCCAATTTTCTTTTTTTTTCTTTTGTTTCTCTCTCTTGCCGCGGCCACCTCCAATAGCCCGGAGCCACCCGACCGCTGCCGGCCGGCGCGGTGGCGGCGGTTCGAAGCGGCGACGACGACGGTCGGCGATCCGTGAACAAGAATAAAAAATGACTAAATACAAGAAGAAAATTGTTGCGTTACCAAACGTATTTCTATTCTTTTTCTATTCCAAGAGTAGAAATTTTGTAGTTACCAAAGGTGTTCTTTTATTCAGAAATTGTTCTCCGGAACAGAAATAGAAAAGAACTATTTCTAAAAAAAAACTCTTCCTTGGAGCAGAAGCATTGTCAAGCGTAGCCTATATATATACAAGCCATTAATTACACCAACAAAATTAATGGCCGGTACTTTTATATTTGCAAGATCCTGCTCTATTATTTAGGCGCTTCAAATAAATTAGAATGAAGCTATAACTTTTCAATGAAAATTCCCCACAGGCCGATTCTTTTCAAAGAAGTATTCGTTTTATTTCTTTTGGCCAAAAAAGGTAATAGGTGGTTTGGAAACATAATTATGAGGATTCATCTAGAAAATGTGGACCCTTCGGTGCCATTTAAATTAGAAATGGAACCTAAGTACACAATAATCTTTAGAAGATCAACATTGACCCTTTTAAATGTTGACGTCCCTCGTGTTTTCCCTCAGCGACATGAGAAAAACGCTCCATCGTGTTGAGCCAGTCGGTGGAAGCTAAATTACACAAAATAAAAAAAAAAAATTCAATTGCCCTTGTCCTTATTGAAGCATACGATGTGAAATCGACAAAATAAAAAGGTTATTGAATTTTCTTTTCCGAATTCAGACGGAGCATATGCCGGCTTTTGCGTGTATGTGTGTGTGTGTGTTTGTGTTTTTTTTTTTTTTTTTTTTTTTTTTTTTTTGGTGTAATTATGTGAGTATCCTTAATCAGATGAGTTAAATAAGCTCAAGGAATGTCGGCTAGTCCTCTTTATCAGGAGTTTCTTGAATATGTGGTGACCTCGAGAGTGTTGATTACTTACGTTAATACATTTTGCACTTCTGCTAGAAAATGTCTACAGAGCATAAACTTACAGTAAGAAAAAATTATACCACCATTATTTTCTTTTGACGGAATAAACTTAATTGACTTGATTTTATAGTTGAAATAAGTCTAGAGCATACTAATGGTGTTACGTCAAGTGGGTTCCGTGTAAGATTCATATGGTTTAACGATTAAGATCAAGTGAGTTCACATATAACATATGTATTTTTGAACTCGATTCACTTCGAATCATGGCCTAGGACGATATATGCCTATATATATGCTTGTGAAGGTGTCTCCTTTCTCAACCCTCCGCCTTGGGATTAGCCAATTCATCGTCCCGCCGTATGTTTGGAATTCTTCCTAAGCATACTTCCTGTCCACACTGCACACCATGACTGCTTCTCGGCTCTCTTTCATCATCTCCTTCATTTTATCCATAACTTCGATTTATGGACAGAAACTTTACATTCCGGCCCTGACTCTAGAACGCGAGGACTTCCACCAAGATCCGGAACGTGCAGTTTCAGCATCCATAACAGACGATTTCGAAACTTTCTTCTTCGACCAAACGCTCGATCACTTCAGCTACAGACCCCAGAGCTACACCACCTTCAAACAGAGATACTTTATCGACTCCAGATTCTGGGGCGGCGCGAATTCTAGTAAGCCAATCTTCGTTTACCTTGGTGCCGAATCGCCACTCGATGGACCCCCGACTTATATCGGGTTTCTGAGAGAGAACGCAGCTCAATTCCAAGCTTTGTTAGTTTATATTGAGGTAGCACATTTGACTTCTACCATTTTTTTGGGGGGCCCATGCATGGATGTTTTTTCTGTCTAATTTCCGCTTCCAACCACGTAATTAAATTCTTCTTTTCTCGTGGAATTTTTCTTGCCAGCACCGGTATTATGGTCAGTCAATTCCACTTGGGATGAGCTTCGAAGAAGCTCTCAAAGATGCAGATATTCGTGGATATTTTAGCTCGGCCCAAGCTTTGGCTGATTATGTAGCCATTATTATGCACGTTAAGAGGGAACGAAATGCGATTAAATCTCCAGTTATTGTGGTGGGAGGATCATATGGAGGAAGTAAGTGCAATGGGTATCACGTTCTATCCATTTTTCTGTATGGTGGAAAGAAATAGTACAAAAAGGGTCCATGCGAAGTTTGACGGGTTTTGATACCCGTTCTCTGTTGATTATGTAAAAAACCAATGATATGTGAAAGTGACGAGTTGTTATTGTGATTTATTTTCAACAAAAATGCTAATTCCTTTTTTAGACGAAAAAAGATATATCAAATCATCAAATATATTGTTGAATTCTAATAGTTAATACCAATTTCAGTGCTTGCTGCATGGCTCCGACTAAAGTATCCACACGTGGCCCTTGGAGCTTTGGCCTCATCAGCTCCAGTGCTATATTTTGAAGATATTACACCCCAGGATGCATTCTATTCAGTGGTCGCCAAGGATTTCGAGGTAATTACACCCGTAATTTCTCTTCGTCTTTTTTTGTTCTAATAATGGAGCGTGCGGCGCTTTTCAAGCATCCAAAGAATATCCATTGATTGATGCAATATCCCTATCTTCCCATTTTGCGCACACAAGGTAAGTACATGAGTACCCGTATTCTTGCTCCTAGGGGATGGCATCGATAGAATTCAAGGGTTTAGTTATTAGTAAACATACCTAAAGTGAGAAAGTTGTCCAAACTTACCATCTCAATAATCTTTAGGATCTTGATATATATTCTTTGTTTTTCATAATTTGTCTTGAACCATGGTGGTTTTGCATAGGAAACTAGCGAGACTTGCCACCAAGCTGTAGCACACTCCTGGTCAGAGATCGATAAAGTTGCTCAAGAGCCGGATGGCCTTTCAAAATTAAGCAAGATCTTCAAGACTTGCCGGTATGTGGTCTGATGCGTCATCTATTATGTGTCTTAATATCCAAGTGCTTATAGATTATTTCCATCCAATTTCTCAATTTAAGGGGGTTGAATTGACTCAATTTACCTTTTGAGATCCGAAACCTCATCGACGCTCACTCTTCTGTTCGACGTGGAGTTTCATGATCTTCAAGGCTGAATTGAGTCTTTAAGAATGTGTCTAAATGTTAATTTATCAAGGAGACACAATCAACCACAGAATAACCGTTGCTTATTTTGTGTGTAGGCCTTTAGAGAATGGAGATACGCTCAAGTCCTTCTTGAAAGAGATGTACACGAATGCAGCTCAAAATGATAATCCACCAAAATATCCTGTGAGATGCATATGCGAAGGCATTGATGGAGCAAATACTACTGAGAATGGCATTCTTGGCAAAATATTTGCAGGCGTTGTCGCCTATTATTGGAACTCCACATGCTATGTCAATCCTCCCTTACCCGTTACTCCATCTGGTTGGAGTTGGCAGGTACAATACTCTACATCATGATGCTACGTCCATGTTCATGCCAATCCAAGCACGCCCACAATGGGGTCTATTTTAATTGCACGATCCCTTTCTTGAAATCTTCCTCGAAAAATTGTGTAGCATCTAAGATAGCTTACAATACTAAAAGGGAGAATTGCTTGCAGAGATGCAGTGAAATGGTAATGCCCCTAGGCATCACAAACAATTCTATGTTCCCACCAGCGCCTTTCGTCTTGAAATACTTCATGAAAGAATGCTACAACTATTATAAAGTTCTGCCTCGCCCGCATTGGATCACTACGCACTACGGTGGCCATGTATGATTTCAAGTGACTCTTACAAAATATATGTTTGTCTCTTTTTTTTTTTTTTTTTTTTTTTTATCAGTAAATTACATTGGTTTCCATGCACTAAATTGAAAGCAAACATTACCATTGACGTCCTCTGCCATTTTTTTTTCCGGTTCTTGCAGGATATAGAACTAATTCTTCATAGGTTTGGTAGCAATATTATCTTCTCAAATGGACTTCGAGATCCCTGGAGTGGTGCCGGGTATAAAAAATTATATGCTTGTATCATACATCCTAAGAATTCAAATTTTACGTTACTTAATCACGCTTAACAATTTGGTCTCTTTTTTAAATTTAGGGTCCTGAAAAACATTTCAGAGAGTATCATCGCTGTTACTACAGATCAAGGTACATGACTGAGCTATTGATTTGTTGTTTGTGACTCGTCTCACGTCCTTGTGAATCACACAAGAGAAGGACAATGTTGAAGCAGGTTAAGAAAAAGTAGCAGTGGATCTTGAATTCTTTAATCACTGGGTCTATGCTCTGCAGGTTCTCATTGCGCGGATATATATAAAGAGAATCAAACCCCTAAAGATCCAAATTGGTTGGTCGAGCAGCGAAAAACTGAAGTTGAGATTATAAAAGGGTGGATAGCCCAATATTATGCCGATCTTCATCCTTCCAAATGATGATATGATGAATTGTTATTGCCATAAATAAGGGTGATGAATCTATTCGGGAAGGCCATTTCAATAACATATGAGAACAAAAGAATAAGGCCTATGTATTTCTCCAATAAAGTTATCCTTGTATTTCTTTGCTCCATTAGAACGAGCTTTTATTCAAGAAAAGTAATATGACTTCACCCAATATTCTTTGCTTCCAATTAATTGTAGGACTCCGGCAAAACATTTAAAACGACCGGTCCTTTTTATTGATTAAGAGTAGATTTTCAAGCCTATGCGTTGCAGTGTACAAGATTCGTGTCATAAACTACTCACAAATGAATAAGGGTGACCGGTTTCCGGTCCGATTCCACTTAGGAGCCATAAACTGGACCGGGCATATTGGTTTCCATTTTTTAGGACTGGGAATTGGACCGGTTCAATAGAATTGGCCACCTAGCCAAAAAAAAATTTAAAATTTAAACTTTAAAAAAAATACTAGAATTATTACAATTTTAGGATTTATCGCCATTTTTAAAGAATTAAAAGTATATAATTTTTTAAAAAAGCGTTGGTTCAGCTTGTCCATTTGGTTCGGTTCGATTCCCTCGAAATTGAGAACCGGACTGAAAACTGCTGGTTCCATTTTTATGTAATTGGGAACTAGATCGACACCCTTAGGAACTATACCAAATTGATCGGTCCGATCCAAACGAGTGACTCTCGATCCACGCCGTTCGATATGCTCAGCCCTACAAATGATACAAATCTCTCGGATGTTGTACTTTCCTCTCGAGCTCTGACTCGGAGGAAATCGTGGCCTGCTTTTGAGTAATCGAGAATAGAAAAAGTAAAAAATAAAAAATGGCCTGGCCGCGGTTGGAGGGAGGGACGGTTGGCACATCCCGTCATCGCTAAGGACGGACTCAAATAATGATTTTTGGTCCGCCGTCGATGATGACTATCTGAATCTCATCGATCACATTTTCACCTAGATAGGTAGGCCGACCAAGTTTGATTTACTTATGCACATGAAGAAAAAAAGGCATTTTCCATGTTTATATTCTAACGAGGGCCAACTCGACCCTGTCCCAACCAACCATCTTTTGATGCGAGTTACGTTATCGTCGGTGGTGGTAGGTATATTTTTGATGAATGTGGATATGGCTGAGTTTTGGCATGATAGTTTGCCCAGGAAACTTTATGAAGGAAGATCTAGGTCACTTTGGCACAGTAAAATCACTAATCTTTAAAATCCAAATTTTATAACATCTTTTGGAGAACAAAATAAGCTGTAAACTTATTATATTTTTGTCAACTCAATCCTAAATATTTTAATTTGACCAATTTGATCTTAAATCTTTTGATAATTTACCAATTAAGGTACTTCAGCTAATTTTAATTGAAATCACTAACCAATCCCACGTGATATGGCCAACACTTACGTAGATAAAATTTATCATTATTTTTTGAATTATTTTTTTGTTTTCTTCCATTGCGACCTTTGCCAGCCATGCACTAGGGTGCAAAGGCCCCTTGCTTGCGACGAACGAGGCTGTTGAGGTCCTTACCGAGATCTAGCAAGCGCTCTCTTGTGCCCTTGCCTAAAGCTATCACTATGTCACTGATCGCGGGCGAGGTGGCCCTCATCTAGTTTGGATGAGGCCTTTGTTGTGACATCCCAGATTTTCGACCCTGTTTTCTACTGAATCAATTGGGCATTTCATTGACGCGTCTATAGAGCTATTCTCGAGCGATCACTCTCGAGATAACTAGACTATTCGGGAAACCATTGAGGATTTTAAGGCAAATAGACTTGAGAATTCGACAGAATCGGCGCTCGATCGTGCTCATCCGTCGAGACCATTACGGCACATATATAAATCGATTTGAGATCAGATATAGGTTGATTCGATTGAGATATATGGCTGATCGTGGCTAATAAGACTAAATTGGAAAATTCTCGTCGGCCAACACTAGACTGAATTCTCTATCGTTTTGGTACCCTGTGTCCGTATTTGAATTCTCGAGATTTTCACGACAATCGAAAGTCGCCAATGACTCGAGTGGGTTCATAGTGGCTCGAAGAAAATCGACCACGGGTCACTTGCACTAAAAATTTCTGAAAGTTACCCGGTAGTCTAGGTCACGCTAAAAACACGTCGAATGGAAATTAACCGTGAATCTGAGTCCGATTTCAGACATCAAAAATTCTATCATGTCACAATAAATTCTATGACTCACGAATCAGTCTCAGGAGATTTTTCGGAGATTTTGAGATTTTTACGGAAAATCGAATCGGACGTCGAGGAAAATTAACGGAAATTCGGATGGACTCAATTGAAGGAAATTTAGACTTCCCACCCAAGCCCTTGAGTGTCGGGGACTTGCAGAAAATGGAATGGGATTTTCTACATCAAAATTTGGACTTCAGTTTTGGGAATTTGTGGAAGAGGTTGATGACCAAAAAATTATGAAATTCGGAGCTAGGAGAATGGGTGCATTTTTTTGACTTCAAAAGTTGGATTTTTGGTGATTTTACTTTGCAGGAAAGTATTATGGACAAGTAGGATAATATTAGATGCTTTTGGGGGACCGAGCATTGAATGGTGAGGATAGACTTTGTGGACTTCTTCCTTCGGCAGCCTCTCCTCACGCCAATGCCAGCTGCTCCCCACCGTTTACTTCGATCGACTCCTGTTGCAGCAAAGGACCAGCTGCTCCTTTTGATCATTGCTTTATTTTGTTTCTTGGGGGGAGACTCAGCTGCCACGAACCGAAGACCTCCCCTGCCAGTGAAGCCACGCGGATCCAGCAGCCCCTCCATTTCAATTCTCTTTCGTTTTCTCTCCTTGTTGCTGCCACACACCCCTTCATCCACCATCTCCATCTCCATCATCATCATCCCATCCATCTGCTCTCCACCTAACGCCAGCAAGCCGCTCCCATCTCCACGCGTCTTCGTAGTCAACCAAACCAGCGAGCTCCTCCGTGGTTGAACGAAGCTGCGAGCGTGAAATCGAGCGGCCTTCATCTGGCCGTGTGATGCCGACCGAAGGCCCCCTTCGTCGACTCCTCCTGCCAGCAGCCCACGCGTACAGGTCTCCCACTCCTTCGGTCAGCACCCAGCAACGGAGATTGACCCTCCTCGGTTCTGCTCCACCACCGAAGTCTCGTCCCCTGCCATTCGTCCATAGCCGCGCCGGTCAGCTTCTCTCTCCCTCGTGCAGACGCCAGCTCAGCCATTTCAACTTCACGAGCAGCAGTTCGGCCAGCGAAGTCTCCCCGCGTGAAGTCGCCCACCTGCTTCCTCACTTGCGGTCCATCCCAAGCCTTTGGGCCCAGCAAAGCCCTCGGATCCAGCAAATTTTTGTGGCCCAACAGGCGCCTTTGCTGCTTATTCGTTTGGCCCAAGTCTTCAGCAAGCAGCCCACACCATCAATCCAGCGGCAAGTCTTTAAGCCCAGTCTAGCAGCCCAGTAATTTGAGGCCCAATTCAACAGCCCAATCTTGAAGCCCAAGCCCGCGAAGCAAGTCAGCCCAACTCAGGCCCAAGTTCAGTCCTAGCCCAGAATTTTCTGTGGGCTTGCGAGGCTTTTAGGCCCGGTCCGTGTGCCTGTCGACGTCGCCGAAAACCCGAGTTTCGGCTGCTGTCGCGTCACCATCGCGGTGATTCGATCCCCGCTTGTACCAAGTGAGTTTTATTCACTAATGCTTTCTTAATTTGCTAATTATGCTTAGGGGTTGGTTAGATTTAATTAAGTGTAATTAGGTGGTTAGATTAGTCTAGAACAATTAAATTAGTGACTTAATGATGCATGTTAGGTGGTTAGACTTAGTCATTACCAAATAGAGAGCTTTTACTATTTATTGAATGTATCTCGGGATTTTCTGATGATTTGGCTTCCAATCAGGCATTACGGGCCTAAATTGGATTTTTAGTATTTATTTATTTATTTTTCGAAATTAATTAATTATTTATTTATTTTTCCGGAAATTCAACCGGGATGGCCGGTGACTGGAATTTTATGCTGATTGTCGTGGTGCAGTCCGTTTATTTAATTGAGCTTTATTTTTTGCGGAAATGATTTATTTGTGAATTTAGGATTTATCCCTAATTTAAATAATCTTGGAAAATTAATTGGGAATTAACCGAACATCAGTTAACGATGCCAAAAAGATTTGAGTAGACTATAGAAAATGTGGGAGTTATGGAAAGGAAAATATTATATTTTGGCTAGGGCCGACCGTGTACCCACACACGGCATTTTATCGGAGAGGATAAAATTGTTTATTTGATTGTTTGCTTGGAATGGCATGTATACCAGCTCGATGACTCCATGGAGCATCTTAAGACAGGACGGTATGATCTACCGGCTCGATGACTCTACGGAGCATCTTGAGACAGTACGGTATGATAAATTGTATGATCTACCGGCTCGATGACTCTACGGAGCATCTGCAGACAGTACGGTATGATAAATTGTGTGTATACCGGCTCGGTGACTTTATATGTCATCTTGAGACAGGATGGTATGATTTACCGGCTCGGTGACTCTACAGATCATCTTGAGACAGTACGGTATGATATACCGGCTCGATAATCCTATAGATCATCTTGAGACAGTACGGTATGATTTGATAACTCGATGACCTCATATGTCATTTGGAGATAAGATAACATACTATCTATATATCACCTAGGGTGGGTAGTCTTGGATGTTGATCAGACTTATAGAAAGTATGGAAGGGGTCGATCAAGAGATAATTTGGATGACATGTAATCGACTAGGTCGATTGATCGATGATTCGATCTGATTGGGTGAGGTGATGTGATGATGTATATTTGATATATATATACTAATTTGCAGGAAGGAGGTGAGGCCAAGGTAAGTCCTCTGACTCGTGATGTGCTTAGGCAGCCTAAGATGTATCGGTTTACTAATCGAGTCTTAGGGGGTAGAACTTGCTGAGACGTGATCTCATTGGTTATTGAATAACCATTTCAGGACCCTGAGGAGAAGCTGAGGAAGAGGAACCTGAAGAGGAGAAATACTTTTAAAGAAGAAGAAGATCCAGAGAAGGATCTTGATTATAACCCGGATGTGGATTGAGATCCCATCCCTTTTTTGAACCCTGCCTTAGTATAGATAGGTGTGAGACTTGTTTGCTGTAAATAGTATTGTAAATATACTATGAGTTGTGTTATTAATAAAAGTGTAGTTGTGAACTTCAATATCCAAAAATATGGCCTGCTTTTCTATCACATTGTTTTATTGTTTGGGGATTCATAACTGCTTCCGCATGCGTAAGAAAAAGAAAGGGTCGGCGATACTTAATCATGTGATATCACACTTTAAAATCGACCAAGTAGAAGGATGGGCGCGTCTCCGAAGCTCGGGGCGTGACATTTGTGGCCAAAGAGGGTTGTGAGTGAACCTCCGGGCACAATGACAAAAATGAAAAGAAAAATGAAAATTCCAATGAATTTGAAAAAATTACAAATTTTTTTCTACATTTTCTCTTTGTCGGAAAAAGGAGGGAGTTTTTTTTTTTTTCCCACGTTAAAAGGGAGTATCCGCTTCCTTGCCCTCGCGAGCATGCTCCTCAAGCCTCGGATGGGCTTTTTCGTCATTTAAGGTTCTGATGACCTCAAAGAGGAAACAAAACATGGATGGCTAAAGAAGAAATAAAGGAATGGGCTGCAAAAGATATAAAAACGAATGGGCTGTGAAAGCATTAAAAATAATGGGCTTTAAACCGGCCCACTTGACTGATTTTTTCATTTTTCATTTTTATATATTAAAAAAACCCACGTTATACTATCTTTCTTCAATCTGGGACAAAGATCTTTATGAGTCTATAACTGAATGAGGGATCGTTGAGCACGGAATTGTGGCTCTAGTACCAAATGTTGAGAAAGATCGGGAGTTTGTTTGGAAAAAAAAAAAAACACATTCTTTTATTAGAGGCACTCTCTTTATAACATTTGTTCGGAGAATTTCTTGCACACAAACACGAATAAAAGCACTTGGCTAATGATAGCCTTCACAAGGGAGTGGTTCGCTCCTCACATATCACTCTAGGATAGTGGTTCACCCTTTATCATTTTTGAGATTAGTCGTTCATCCCTCTTAGAAATATCTTGAATTCTTTGAGAAGGGAGAAGGTGAATCTTTTTCTTCAATACAAATCTAGCGATCATGTCAAGTTGGTTTTTGGAACTCTTCTTCCATAGCCTTCCTCCATTTTGCACCATGTGTGGCTTCCTCTTATGTAAATTGCTTTATTACTCCAACATCCTTGATCGATGCTACATTTGCATATTTAGGATTTGATTTCCTCCACTTTGTTGATCTCTTGAGTTGAGGCATATGCTGTTCAAGTTCTTCTTGACTTGGTCAAAGCTCTTCTATAATTCTTGCGCGTACACCAATTCGCCATAGACCTCATGTTTTCCCAGCGATTATGCACTTACATCTTCAATCGGATGGGTCTTGCTAAACCCATCATCATCTTCCATTTTTTTCCATAGCTTCTTTAGGCATTCTACTCTTTCGAGTTTTGTCCAGGTATATCTCTATGCCGGCCTCACTTAGACATACTTTATTTGATGCCCTTCCATGATCAGCGTATTTGCGGGTTCAAATGTACATCTTTACATTGTTTGTACAAACACCGCATATTTATCGAGTCGTAACTAGTGTACCAATAATTGGTTTTTCTTCATGCCTCGGTTGTGAAACACGTTTTGCAATTTAATTTGCAATGGACTGAACTAGGGTATCATCACTATTTGATCGATGGGGGTAATTAGCAACCTTGATTTACTTGTGGGGACAACTATTTGTCTACCGGTTTACTTAGGCATGCTGGATAGCTTGTTTCTTGCCCTCATCTAGAATGGAATGGTTTTTCTAATATGCTCACGATGCACGTCAAAGTCTAAGCTACCCAATGTGGTTTTTTCTCCGGAAAAAAGTGGCTGGAGATGCACACGCGACGACTTTATGTAGTCTTAGTGAAACACGATGCGAGACTACATCCATGGAATATTGTCAAATCCGGCTCGATCCATTTGGTTTAAGTCCTCACAAGAAATATTTCAAATAATTACTCAAGATGGTGATCATTAGAGACAGGTGTTTATTGAGAAAACATTTCTTAAGTGGTTTCGATGATTGACAAAACTTAGAAACTTTATTTTTGATAAAAAAAAAAGTTTTTTAGGTGGAAAGTTTGAAGGAATAGGATTAGATGATTTCAATCAAAATCAAAGTCGTGGTTTATTCTTCCTTCCTTATACATTCTATCAAATGGCTAGGAAGGAGATAAACATTCTCGTGCAATGGCTAGTGGCGATTGATGGATTTCTGCCATACTTATAAAGAGTTTAAAAATGAAAGTCTTGCTAATATTTTTCGGAGATTCAACTTTCCCGGAAATTCTTTTTAGAAGTGAAACATTATTTCCATTCGTAAATACTCAACTTTTTGAAAACCCAAGCTACTGTATGGGCTACAAAAAATATGGGAAGCCTTGCTCTCGGCGATTCTGAAGCAATCAGATCTTCTTAAACAGATCGGGGCCAACCGGTAGGTTGGTTGGATGATCCTTTTGGAGATATGTCCAACGGACAACTTAGACTAGGAGGAATATAAGAGAAGATTTAGAAGCCGAAGGGTCGAATGCGCATTCACAAGATTTGAAGCTTTTTAATTCCGAGAATCCGAATAGTGTTTTTTGATCTCCTATATTCGTCTTTGTTGAGCGATATTATGTAACCCTTTAGAGGTTGAGAGTGTGAGAAGTTGTTTGCACAAATTTAAGTATTTGTAGCTCAGGACTTGTAACATCTAATTGGTTGTTACTACTAGATTCCAGCCAATAGGCTGTAGCGTGGGAGAGTTGACATAGGCTTGCAAAAGTCAAACCACTATAATCTTGAGTGTGCAATTCTTTGCCCCTTACTATATTTATTTATTGTGGCAGAATTGTACACTAGTAAGATCTGACCATTTCATCAGAAGTTGTCTTGTTCCAATATTTGTTTAAATTATTTCATTTCTGCGCAATCACCTATTCACCTCCTCTAGGTGATAGTTTTAGCCATAACAGTGTTTACTTTGGAATCACTTGAAAAGATTAAGAGCTGTAATTTATTCGAGCTCTTTCATAGCGGCGATAACTCCCTGCCCTTCTAAGGTTGGGTATGGGTTTGGTCCGTCCACAAGCCACAAATCTGCTGAAGGGGATCTTGTTCGGTACCATTTATAATAACTTGGTCCGGTCCACCTAGCATTTAAAATGAGTTCTCTAAATAATCATACGAGGGATTGATCATTTTAGAGCGAGCGTTAACTTATGAGTTAGCCAATGAGACTTGTTTCTGATTAAAAATAAAATAAAATGATAAGGCTTGTGCCAATCGATGTGGGCCTTGAATCGCTATATGTATACTTCACATCAATTTGAATGAGGCCATAAACTTTCGAAGAAGTTTCCTCGCATAGCTCACTTGGACTGAAAAATAACTACGTGTGTTGCCGGGAATTGATCCACATGGCAAAATACATTTTGCCGAAAGTTGATTTTCGATTTATTGTTGAATTGGGTTCAGTGGCCGTTCGCGTGGGAAATATATCGCGAAACAAGAGGCAGAACTAGTTATTGTGCAAGAACTGGAAAGATTGATTGATAAATTGAAAGATGCATATAGCCTGTGTTGATTGCGGAGATCCTTTTATAATGATTTAACATGGCTTATATAGCCTATCACAAAATGTAATTGCTCTAAAAGTAACGGTTACAATCGTATCTCCATAATTTAAGGCTTCATGATCACTCTTTATGATTGCACATTGGCTTTATTTACAAGCAATTATGACTTTTCAATTGTCATTGGATCTAATAATTAATTGACATCTTCATTGTCTTTGAAGTCTGCATCGTTGACCAGTCATTGTTGTATGCCGATAACTGTACTATGGTCATCAATAGTCATGCTATCATGTTGACTCACAAGACTCGATCATCTTTGGATATCAATCGTAATCAATTTCTATTCACAGTTAAATGCTTTAGCTTGGCCTGACCCTGGCCGTCCATTTGAGCGAGCCTCGTAGGACCACAGGTGACATTGCTCATTGCCATATTTCCTGGTAAGACAGATTTTTCACGGTCACGCAAAGCAAATATCTTCTTAAAACTTTTTCGATGGAGCTGATTGCAATCTAAGGTGCAATGCCGCCGGAAATGATCCCCAATATTTCCTTGTGAGATGGATTTTTCATTGTGACACAAAGCAAATATTTTCTTATAACTTTTTAGATGGAGCTGATTTCAACCTAAGGTGCAACGCCACTGGAATTGATCCTTAATATTTCTTGGTGAGACGGATTTTTCATGGTCACGCAAAGTAAATATCTTCATAAAACTTTTTAGATGGAGATGATTTCAACCTAAGGTGCAATGCCACCGGAAATGGTCCTCAATATTTTCTTGTGAGATGGATTTTTCATGGTCACACAAACCAAATATCTTCTTCAAACTTTTTAGATGGAGCTGATATCAACCTAAGGTGTGATGAAACTGAAAATGGTCCCCAAGTTTTTTTTTTTTTTCGGTAAGAAAAATGGTCCCCAAGTTGGGGACCATCTGACCCAAAAAAAAAAAAAAATGGTCCCCAAGATATTCCTTTAATCACGTTTTTATTGATTTTCTCATTTGAGTGCAATGCCACCGACAAACGGTCCCCAAAATATTCCTTTTATCACATTTTATTGATTTTCTCTGGTGAACCACTTTTCTAATACTTCCCATTTGCTCATATTGGGTAACGCTAGTTTAGTTGGAAAACCCATATATGACAATTCCTACCAACTTTTGTGAATATATCTCTCGTAAACTTGGAGGTCTTGTAGCTTTATAACATAAATTATTAATATACAAGATACAACACTTCACAACACAGCTTTAACGCGATACAATTATAATTTTGTCACAGCTACATACCAAACAGACTTTTAAATCAGACCGATGAGGCATCGTTTAATTCTAGAATGAGCTTGGGATATATTCCTTTGGCGAGATTTAACGTTGTATTTATCCTTAAAGCCATCGTGGCACGTCACCGACCATTCAACTCCACGTTTTTCTTGCCTGATAGGGAATGCAATGATTTTGCGAATGTGGTCACGATGCACGGCAACGTAGACGCTAGCCTATTTGGTGTTTTTCCCGGGAAGAAGATAAGTGGACCCAGTCTCAATGAAAAATGATGCGAGACCGCGTTCACGTGCTATTTAAAAAAATTGATGCAACTTGTGTCACAATTTCCCACACTTAGAGCTGTCGGCTTCCTCTATTATTTGAGTTGTACTAAGAGTTGTACTATCTTGTCCAAACTCTCTTGCCTTGGGGATAACTCTCAGCCATTGAATCTAGTGTGGGCTTATTAGTCCATCCACCAACCACACATATATTGAAGGGCTCCTATCTGATACAATCTTTCACAGCTCAAAGCCAATTTATCTAGATTAGCACCCAAAAGGAGTACTTTAATAGCCAAACAAGATTGTGACTGTGGGGAGATGGATGTTGATTATAAGTCACTCAAGAAGACCTATTCCAATTGATATAGGTCTTGGAATGTTATATATATAAAAGCCGTTAATTACACCAATAAAATTAATGGCAATTAACGACTGGTATTCATATTTTCAAGATCCTGCTAGATTATGTAGCGGCTTCAAATAAATTTAAATGAAGCTATAAATTTTTAATGACGTTTATCTGGGTTAGCACCCGAAAATACTACTCTAAATAACCAAATAAGATTGTGACTGTGTGGAGATGTATGTTGATTATAAGTCACTCAACAAGACTTGTTCCAATTGATGTAGGTCTTGGAATGTTATGGCAGCACATGGTAACATTTCTGTTTCTCCCAATTTCTGTTCTTTTGTTCCTCGGAACAAAAAAAAACGTAAACCCGTTTAGTAAATCATTTGTTCCGGGAACAATTTCTCTAATTTTTTGTTCCCCGGAACAGTTTTGAGAAACAAAAAAAAAGTTACTTTTTATTCCCGGGAACAATTTCTAGAAATAAGCTAATTTTCTTTTTTTTTTCTTTTATTTCTCTCGCTTGCCGCGGCCACCTCCAATAGCCCGGAGCCACCCCCGACCGCTGCCGGCCGGCGGCGGTGGCGGTTGGCTGAGCGGCGACGGCTGACGGTCCGCGATCCGTGAACAAGAATAAAAAATGACTAAATACAAGAAGAAAATTGTTGCGTTACCAAACGTATTTCTATTCTTTTTCTATTCCAAGAGTAGAAATTTTGTAGTTACCAAACGTGTTCTTTTATTCAGAAATTGTTCTCCGGAACAGAAATAGAAAAGAACTATTTCTAAAAAAAAACTCTTCCTTGGAGCAGAAGCGTTGTCATGCGTAGCCTATATATATACAAGCCATTAATTACACCAACAAAATTAATGGCCGGTACTTTTATATTTGCAAGATCCTGCTCTATTATTTAGGCGCTTCAAATAAATTAGAATGAAGCTATAACTTTTCAATGAAAATTCCCCACAGGCCGATTCTTTTCAAAGAAGTATTCGTTTTATTTCTTTTGGCCAAAAAAGGTAATAGGTGGTTTGGAAACATAATTATGAGGATTCATCTAGAAAATGTGGACCCTTCGGTGCCATTTAAATTAGAAATGGAACCTAAGTACACAATAATCTTTAGAAGATCAACATTGACCCTTTTAAATGTTGACGTCCCTCGTGTTTTCCCTCAGCGACATGAGAAAAACGCTCCATCGTGTTGAGCCAGTCGGTGGAAGCTAAATTACACAAAATAAAAAAAAAAAAATTCAATTGTCCTTGTCCTTATTGAAGCATACGATGTGAAATCGACAAAATAAAAAGGTTATTGAATTTTCTTTTCCGAATTCAGACGGAGCATATGCCGGCTTTTGCGTGTATGTGTGTGTGTGTGTTTGTGTTTTTTTTTTTTTTTTTTGGTGTAATTATGTGAGTATCCTTAATCAGATGAGTTAAATAAGCTCAAGGAATGTCGGCTAGTCCTCTTTATCAGGAGTTTCTTGAATATGTGGTGACCTCGAGAGTGTTGATTACTTACGTTAATACATTTTCCACTTCTGCTAGAAAATGTCTACAGAGCATAAACTTACAGTAAGAAAAAAATTATACCACCATTATTTTCTTTTGACGGAATAAACTTAATTGACTTGATTTTATAGTTGAAATAAGTCTAGAGCATACTAATGGTGTTACGTCAAGTGGGTTCCGTGTAAGATTCATATGATTTAACGATTAAGATCAAGTGAGTTCACATATAACATATGTATTTTTGAACTCGATTCACTTCGAATCATGGCCTAGGACGATATATGCCTATATATATGCTTGTGAAGGTGTCTCCTTTCTCAACCCTCCGCCTTGGGATTAGCCAATTCATCGTCCCGCCGTATGTTTGGAATTCTTCCTAAGCATACTTCCTGTCCACACTGCACACCATGACTGCTTCTCGGCTCTCTTTCATCATCTCCTTCATTTTATCCATAACTTCGATTTATGGACAGAAACTTTACATTCCGGCCCTGACTCTAGAACGCGAGGACTTCCACCAAGATCCGGAACGTGCAGTTTCAGCATCCATAACAGACGATTTCGAAACTTTCTTCTTCGACCAAACGCTCGATCACTTCAGCTACAGACCCCAGAGCTACACCACCTTCAAACAGAGATACTTTATCGACTCCAGATTCTGGGGCGGCGCGAATTCTAGTAAGCCAATCTTCGTTTACCTTGGTGCCGAATCGCCACTCGATGGACCCCCGACTTATATCGGGTTTCTGAGAGAGAACGCAGCTCAATTCCAAGCTTTGTTAGTTTATATTGAGGTAGCACATTTGACTTCTACCATTTTTTTGGGGGGCCCATGCATGGATGTTTTTTCTGTCTAATTTCCGCTTCCAACCACGTAATTAAATTCTTCTTTTCTCGTGGAATTTTTCTTGCCAGCACCGGTATTATGGTCAGTCAATTCCACTTGGGATGAGCTTCGAAGAAGCTCTCAAAGATGCAGATATTCGTGGATATTTTAGCTCGGCCCAAGCTTTGGCTGATTATGTAGCCATTATTATGCACGTTAAGAGGGAACGAAATGCGATTAAATCTCCAGTTATTGTGGTGGGAGGATCATATGGAGGAAGTAAGTGCAATGGGTATCACGTTCTATCCATTTTTCTGTATGGTGGAAAGAAATAGTACAAAAAGGGTCCATGCGAAGTTTGACGGGTTTTGATACCCGTTCTCTGTTGATTATGTAAAAAACCAATGATATGTGAAAGTGACGAGTTGTTATTGTGATTTATTTTCAACAAAAATGCTAATTCCTTTTTTAGACGAAAAAAGATATATCAAATCATCAAATATATTGTTGAATTCTAATAGTTAATACCAATTTCAGTGCTTGCTGCATGGCTCCGACTAAAGTATCCACACGTGGCCCTTGGAGCTTTGGCCTCATCAGCTCCAGTGCTATATTTTGAAGATATTACACCCCAGGATGCATTCTATTCAGTGGTCGCCAAGGATTTCGAGGTAATTACACCCGTAATTTCTCTTCGTCTTTTTTTGTTCTAATAATGGAGCGTGCGGCGCTTTTCAAGCATCCAAAGAATATCCATTGATTGATGCAATATCCCTATCTTCCCATTTTGCGCACACAAGGTAAGTACATGAGTACCCGTATTCTTGCTCCTAGGGGATGGCATCGATAGAATTCAAGGGTTTAGTTATTAGTAAACATACCTAAAGTGAGAAAGTTGTCCAAACTTACCATCTCAATAATCTTTAGGATCTTGATATATATTCTTTGTTTTTCATAATTTGTCTTGAACCATGGTGGTTTTGCATAGGAAACTAGCGAGACTTGCCACCAAGCTATAGCACACTCCTGGTCAGAGATCGATAAAGTTGCTCAAGAGCCGGATGGCCTTTCAAAATTAAGCAAGATCTTCAAGACTTGCCGGTATGTGGTCTGATGCGTCATCTATTATGTGTCTTAATATCCAAGTGCTTATAGATTATTTCCATCCAATTTCTCAATTTAAGGGGTTGAATTGACTCAATTTACCTTTTGAGATCCGAAACCTCATCGACGCTCACTCTTCTGTTCGACGTGGAGTTTCATGATCTTCAAGGCTGAATTGAGTCTTTAAGAATGTGTCTAAATGTTAATTTATCAAGGAGACACAATCAACCACAGAATAACCGTTGCTTATTTTGTGTGTAGGCCTTTAGAGAATGGGGATACGCTCAAGTCCTTCTTGAAAGAGATGTACACGAATGCAGCTCAAAATGATAATCCACCAAAATATCCTGTGAGATGCATATGCGAAGGCATTGATGGAGCAAATACTACTGAGAATGGCATTCTTGGCAAAATATTTGCAGGCGTTGTCGCCTATTATTGGAACTCCACATGCTATGTCAATCCTCCCTTACCCGTTACTCCATCTGGTTGGAGTTGGCAGGTACAATACTCTACATCATGATGCTACGTCCATGTTCATGCCAATCCAAGCACGCCCACAATGGGGTCTATTTTAATTGCACGATCCCTTTCTTGAAATCTTCCTCGAAAAATTGTGTAGCATCTAAGATAGCTTACAATACTAAAAGGGAGAATTGCTTGCAGAGATGCAGTGAAATGGTAATGCCCCTAGGCATCACAAACAATTCTATGTTCCCACCAGCGCCTTTCGTCTTGAAATACTTCATGAAAGAATGCTACAACTATTATAAAGTTCTGCCTCGCCCGCTTTGGATCACTACGCACTACGGTGGCCATGTATGATTTCAAGTGACTCTTACAAAATATATGTTTGTCTCTTTTTTTTTTTTTTTTATCAGTAAATTACATTGGTTTCCATGCACTAAATTGAAAGCAAACATTACCATTGACGTCCTCTGCCATTTTTTTTCCGGTTCTTGCAGGATATAGAACTAATTCTTCATAGGTTTGGTAGCAATATTATCTTCTCAAATGGACTTCGAGATCCCTGGAGTGGTGCCGGGTATAAAAAATTATATGCTTGTATCATACATCCTAAGAATTCAAATTTTACGTTACTTAATCACGCTTAACAATTTGGTCTCTTTTTTAAATTTAGGGTCCTGAAAAACATTTCAGAGAGTATCATCGCTGTTACTACAGATCAAGGTACATGACTGAGCTATTGATTTGTTGTTTGTGACTCGTCTCACGTCCTTGTGAATCACACAAGAGAAGGACAATGTTGAAGCAGGTTAAGAAAAAGTAGCAGTGGATCTTGAATTCTTTAATCACTGGGTCTATGCTCTGCAGGTTCTCATTGCGCGGATATATATAAAGAGAATCAAACCCCTAAAGATCCAAATTGGTTGGTCGAGCAGCGAAAAACTGAAGTTGAGATTATAAAAGGGTGGATAGCCCAATATTATGCCGATCTTCATCCTTCCAAATGATGATATGATGAATTGTTATTGCCATAAATAAGGGTGATGAATCTATTCGGGAAGGCCATTTCAATAACATATGAGAACAAAAGAATAAGGCCTATGTATTTCTCCAATAAAGTTATCCTTGTATTTCTTTGCTCCATTAGAACGAGCTTTTATTCAAGAAAAGTAATATGACTTCACCCAATATTCTTTGCTTCCAATTAATTGTAGGACTCCGGCAAAACATTTAAAACGACCGGTCCTTTTTATTGATTAAGAGTAGATTTTCAAGCCTATGCGTTGCAGTGTACAAGATTCGTGTCATAAACTACTCACAAATGAATAAGGGTGACCGGTTTCGGTCGATTCCACTTAGGAGCCATAAACTGGACCGGGCATATTGGTTTCCATTTTTAGGACTGGGAATTGGACCGGTTCAATAGAATTGGCCACCTAGCCAAAAAAAAATTTAAAATTTAAACTTTAAAAAAAATACTAGAATTATTACAATTTTAGGATTTATCGCCATTTTTAAAGAATTAAAAGTATATATTTTTTTAAAAAAGCGTTGGTTCAGCTTGTCCATTTGGTTCGGTTCGATTCCCTCGAAATTGAGAACCGGACTGAAAACTGCTGGTTCCATTTTTATGTAATTGGGAACTAGATCGACACCCTTAGGAACTATACCAAATTGATCGGTCCGATCCAGTCTGAGTGACTCTCGATCCACGCCGTTCGATATGCTCAGCCCTACAAATGATACAAATCTCTCGGATGTTGTACTTTCCTCTCGAGCTCTGACTCGGAGGAAATCGTGGCCTGCTTTTAAGTAATCGAGAATAGAAAAAGTAAAAAATAAAAAATGGCCTGGCCGCGGTTGGAGGGAGGGACGGTTGGCACATCCCGTCATCGCTAAGGACGGACTCAAATAATGATTTTTGGTCCGCCGTCGATGATGACTATCTGAATCTCATCGATCACATTTTCACCTAGATAGGTAGGCCTGACCAAGTTTGATTTACTTATGCACATGAAGAAAAAAAAGGCATTTTCCATGTTTATATTCTAACGAGGGCCAACTCGACCCTGTCCCAACCAACCATCTTTTGATGCGAGTTACGTTATCGTCGGTGGTGGTAGGTATATTTTTGATGAATGTGGATATGGCTGAGTTTTGGCATGATAGTTTGCCCAGGAAACTTTATGAAGGAAGATCTAGGTCACTTTGGCACAGTAAAATCACTAATCTTTAAAATCCAAATTTTATAACATCTTTTGGAGAACAAAATAAGCTGTAAACTTATTATATTTTTGTCAACTCAATCCTAAATATTTTAATTTGACCAATTTGATCTTAAATCTTTTGATAATTTACCAATTAAGGTACTTCAGCTAATTTTAATTGAAATCACTAACCAATCCCACGTGATATGGCCAACACTTACGTAGATAAAATTTATCATTATTTTTTGAATTATTTTTTTGTTTTCTTCCATTGCGACCTTTGCCAGCCATGCACTAGGGTGCAAAGGCCCCTTGCTTGCGACGAACGAGGCTGTTGAGGTCCTTACCGAGATCTAGCAAGCGCTCTCTTGTGCCCTTGCCTAAAGCTATCACTATGTCACTGATCGCGGGCGAGGTGGCCCTCATCTAGTTTGGATGAGGCCTTTGTTGTGACATCCCAGATTTTCGACCCTG
Organism: Eucalyptus victrix; assembly: GCA_016097545.1. NCBI lineage: Eukaryota > Viridiplantae > Streptophyta > Magnoliopsida > Myrtales > Myrtaceae > Eucalyptus > Eucalyptus victrix. Next base: position 28,163,894 of record CM027844.1, read on the forward strand.
TTTTCTACTGAATCAATTGGGCATTTCATTGACGCGTCTATAGAGCTATTCTCAGAGCTGATCACTCTCGAGATAACTAGACTATTCGGGGAAACCATTGAGGATTTTAAGGCAAATAGACTTGAGAATTCGACCAGGAATCGGCTGCTCGATCGTGCTCATCTGTCGAGACCATTACGGCACATATATAAATCGATTTGAGATCAGATATAGGTTGATTCGATTGAGATATATGGCTGATCGTGGGTGATAAGACTAAATTGGAAAATTTCGTCGGCCAACACTAGATGAATTCTCTATCGTTTTGGTACCTGTGTCCGTATTTGAATTCTCGAGATTTTCACGACAATCGAAAGTCGCCAATGACTCGAGTGGGTTCATAGTGGCTCGAAGAAAATCGACCACGGGTCACTTGCACTAAAAATTTCTGAAAGTGACCCGGTAGTCTAGGTCACGCTAAAAACACGTCGAATGGAAATTAACCGTGAATCGAGTCCGATTTCAGACATCAAAAATTCTATCATGTCACAATAAATTCTATGACTCACGAATCAGTCTCGGGAGATTTTCGGAGATTTTGAGATTTTTACGGAAAATCGAATCGGACGTCGAGGAAAATTAACGGAAATTCGGATGGACTCAATTGAAGGAAATTTAGACTTCCCACCCAAGCCCTTGAGTGTCGGGGACTTGCAGAAAATGGAATGGGATTTTCTACATCAAAATTTGGACTTCAGTTTTGGGAATTTGTGGAAGAGGTTGATGACCAAAAAATTATGAAATTCGGAGCTAGGAGAATGGGTGCATTTTTTTGACTTCAAAAGTTGGATTTTTGGTGATTTTACTTTGCAGGAAAGTATTATGGACAAGTAGGATAATATTAGATGCTTTTGGGGGACCGAGCATTGAATGGTGAGGATAGACTTTGTGGACTTCTTCCTTCGGCAGCCTCTCCTCACGCCAATGCCAGCTGCTCCCCACCGTTTACTTCGATCGACTCCTGTTGCAGCAAAGGACCAGCTGCTCCTTTTGATCATTGCTTTATTTTGTTTCTTGGGGGGAGACTCAGCTGCCACGAACCGAAGACCTCCCCTGCCAGTGAAGCCACGCGGATCCAGCAGCCCCTCCATTTCAATTCTCTTTCGTTTTCTCTCCTTGTTGCTGCCACACACCCCTTCATCCACCATCTCCATCTCCATCATCATCATCCCATCCATCTGCTCTCCACCTAACGCCAGCAAGCCGCTCCCATCTCCACGCGTCTTCGTAGTCAACCAAACCAGCGAGCTCCTCCGTGGTTGAACGAAGCTGCGAGCGTGAAATCGAGCGGCCTTCATCTGGCCGTGTGATGCCGACCGAAGGCCCCCTTCGTCGACTCCTCCTGCCAGCAGCCCACGCGTACAGGTCTCCCACTCCTTCGGTCAGCACCCAGCAACGGAGATTGACCCTCCTCGGTTCTGCTCCACCACCGAAGTCTCGTCCCCTGCCATTCGTCCATAGCCGCGCCGGTCAGCTTCTCTCTCCCTCGTGCAGACGCCAGCTCAGCCATTTCAACTTCACGAGCAGCAGTTCGGCCAGCGAAGTCTCCCCGCGTGAAGTCGCCCACCTGCTTCCTCACTTGCGGTCCATCCCAAGCCTTTGGGCCCAGCAAAGCCCTCGGATCCAGCAAATTTTTGTGGCCCAACAGGCGCCTTTGCTGCTTATTCGTTTGGCCCAAGTCTTCAGCAAGCAGCCCACACCATCAATCCAGCGGCAAGTCTTTAAGCCCAGTCTAGCAGCCCAGTAATTTGAGGCCCAATTCAACAGCCCAATCTTGAAGCCCAAGCCCGCGAAGCAAGTCAGCCCAACTCAGGCCCAAGTTCAGTCCTAGCCCAGAATTTTCTGTGGGCTTGCGAGGCTTTTAGGCCGGTCCGTGTGCTGTCGACGTCGCCGAAAACCCGAGTTTCGAAGCTGTTGTCAGCGTCACCATCGCGATGTGATTCGATCCCGCTTGTACCAAGTGAGTTTTATTCACTAATGCTTTCTTAATTTGCTAATTATGCTTAGGGGTTGGTTAGATTTAATTAAGTGTAATTAGGTGGTTAGATTAGTCTAGAACAATTAAATTAGTGACTTAATGATGCATGTTAGGTGGTTAGACTTAGTCATTACCAAATAGAGAGCTTTTACTATTTATTGAATGTATCTCGGGATTTTTCCTGATGATTTGGCTTCCAATCAGGCATTACGGGCCTAAATTGGATTTTTAGTATTTATTTATTTATTTTTCGAAATTAATTAATTATTTATTTATTTTTTTCCGGAAATTCAACCGGGATGGCCGGTGACTGGAATTTTATGTTGATTGTCGTGGTGCAGTCCGTTTATTTAATTGAGCTTTATTTTTTGCGGAAATGATTTATTTGTGAATTTAGGATTTATCCCTAATTTAAATAATCTTGGAAAATTAATTGGGAATTAACCGAACATCGTTAACGATGCCAAAAAGATTTGAGTAGACTATAGAAAATGTGGGAGTTATGGAAAGGAAAATATTATATTTTGG
>CM027844.1:32459371-32608200 GCA_016097545.1 Eucalyptus victrix
GTAAGAACATTATCTTGTCTCTCCAGCGAGCAAAGTTGTTCCCATTGAACCGATCTAGTTTGACAATGTCTTGATTCATGACCTTGATTGTCTCCGACTCCATTGTTGAATAAAATAAATCCTTAAAATTGTTGGGAAAATATGGTTTTGAATTGGGTAGAACAAATGAGTCGAATCTTTAAAGCAATTGAGTTGGACTTTGAGGTGTAATATCGCATTCTTTAAAGATTTATTTGCCCCACAATGTCATTAATGGTCACCAGCAAATTTCCACTAAGATACAACAAAGTCTCAAATGAGAATACTATATAACAATTCTAGTATTTCTATAGGGTCTCTTTAGGAAACAATTGAAAAGATGGCTATAGTTTTGGAAAGAAGACTCGGAAAAGATAACGCACTGTTCATCTAGAAAACTAACATATATATAATCGATCTTAGGCAACTTTTTCTGAAAGATAGTGAAGTGAACGGATATAACCTTTCGAAAGAAGCTGCCCAAATGAACAAATGTGTCAATTTGGAAGAAGTTGAAAAATGAACAAATGCAACCTTTCAAGTAAATGTTACAAACCGAACGAATATCACTTCCAAAAGTTGTCTTGAAAGACACATAGAAAAAATTATGAACAACAACAACAACAACAACAACAACAACAACAACAACAACAACATATTCTCTAATAAAATTCCGAAGTTGCATAATTTATAAAATACTTAATTAACATAATACAACCTTTGAAATAATTAACGGTTATTAAAATAACCATACGAAATAAAGTTAAAAGTAAAATGAAGGGATTAATGTGAATTAAACTATGGGCGTGCAAAGTGTTAAGTGCACCTAATAATCGTGTCAAAATTGCACACCTGCATGCAGGTATGGTGAGGTCTAGCCCACACCAAATCCTTTCTTTAGATGCATTAAAAAAAACCCTACACTTATTAACTAGCCTACCTCCTCACACTTTTCCTATGTGGAACAAAGAAACACACACTTAATTTGTTTTACAAACAAACTTCCAATAGTTTCACCCACCCCTCCACCTTCACCGACACGTGTGGCTAATATACTGACCTACTAGTTCCTCATATACCTCTTACGAGGTGTGATAGAGTTTACCCATCTACCTGAAGGTCCCTATAATTTTTTAGTGTAATTTTTTTCCTCACCCGGAAGAAATACCCCTAATGTTTTACATCCTAGAGTTTAGATGAAACAATTTAAGGACATACTCGGGTTCATCCTATGGCCACATAAGAAGAAGATGAATAATGGTGTGGAAAAGAAAAGAAACGAAAAGAAAAGGGGAAATAAAAGAGGAAAAGGTCAGAAAATTATTATTATTATTATTATTATTATTATTATTATTATTATTATTATTATTATTATTATTATTATTATTATTTTGCAAAATCACGTCATTCAGCTTATTTGTTCTACGTCTAAGTAAAGAAGAAAAGGAAGAGTTAGAGAGCGGGAGAGAGATAAAATATGGAAAAGTGGGCCATTGGACACGTGGCAATGACGAGCAATTAGTGGAGTGGAGTGATGCACGGTACCTCCTAATATTTTTATTGTCTACGGCAGAGCCACGATGAGAGGCAATCATTTCAATAGTGCTATTTCTTTTTCTTTCCTCTGGTCTAGGGACTAGTCGTGGTGGAAGCGCGTGCGGACTCTGTCATTTTCATTTACATTGAACCGTTCCATGTGATTTTTTTTATTTGTTCTACTTTAACTTTCAATCACTCTAACTGTTCTACATGATTGATAGCAATTTTTTCAACAAAGAAAAGTCAATAGAACATGCCACAAACACCAAAAAGCTATGCTCAGTCCCATATTCAAAGAGTAGTGGAGAAACCTGAATGACAATGGCACTTCGCAGCTCAGTAACATCAAAAGTTTCAAGACCAGAGAGCTACTACGATCACTCCTTGTCATCGTTCTCTCTCTAGCTGTCACCTTCACTACTTCAGCATTGTCACAGGGCATAGACTTCAGTTTCCAGACCTTCAACGATAGTATCATAAAATGTCAAAGCGATCCAATTTATTGTGACATCCCGATTTTCCAATTCTATTTTTAATGAATTGACTGAGCATTTTGTTGGGATGCATATAGTTATTTTCCCTGAGTCGGCCACTCATGTGAAAACTAGTCTATTAGGTGAAGCCATTAAGAAATTCTAATGCATCAGACTCGAGAATTTGACCAGGAAGCGATCTTTCGACCGAGCTAATTTGCAAGGGTCATTACGACACAATTAAAAATTGATTAGAGACTGGAGATAGGTCGGCTCGACAGAGGCATGTGATCAAGTGTGGGTGATTCCACTAGATCGCACAATTCTTGTCGATTGGCACTAGACTGACTCTTCTATCGATTGGGTACCTTGTGTCCGTATTTGAAACTTTGAGATTACTCTGACAACCGAAAGTTGCCAATGTGTCAAAGATGTACATTATGGCTTGAATTGATCAACCATAGGTCAAATGCACAAAAATTTCTAAAAGTTATCTGGTAGATTAGGACACGCTACTATCTTGCCATAGTGAATTTAACCCTAAATTGAGATCGAATTAAGAAATTGGAAGTCTAGGTGTGTCACAAATCAGTTTATGAACATTGACTCATCTTCGGAAGATTTTTTCATGCAATTAGAGTTTTTTAGCAAGTTAATCAAAGAATGGCTAATTTGGCTCGAGAAATTAGTAGGCCCACCTTTGGTCATGCTGTCGAGATCTAAGATGGTTCTATGGTCAAGTGATTACGTGAATTGAAGTGTGGTGATATAGGATTAATTTTATAGACTTTAATTGTACTCAATTGAAAGAGAATTAAGTGGAATTGAAGGAATTGTTGTACAAGATTTCATGCCACGACGGAAAATGAAATTGCAACCATTGGAAGAGGTTGTGGAGGAATTGAGATAGTGGAAGATGACATCACTTGATGTCATGGTGGTTGGGGCCAAGTGAAGGAGAAATGGACAAGTGGAGGGTGGAGATTGGACCCTAAAAAGGTGGGATGTCACTTCCCCCTATCTCCATCATCTTCTTCATTTTGATTTTGAAAGAGAGAGAGAGAGAGAGAGGGAATCCATGCAAGACCAGCCCGACTGGACGCCCACCTTTGTGCGACGCCTCCCTCCACTCGACCAGCCGCCTGTTCGCACGTTGCCGGAGCTCGCTGTCACCGGTCGCCACTACCACACGCCATTGCAGCCCATGCCTCACCCCGCATGCCTCCGTCTTCCTCTCTTCCCTTCTACTGCTATCGACTTCTTCCTCCTCTTTGTGTTGTTTGGAACCCAGCAGCTCCGCTCATCGCCGTCGCACGCCGTTGGACCACACGCCGTCGTTGCTCGTTGCCTGTGCACAGCCGCTGCTCCTCGCTCACTCATACTTGGTCAACGCCTAGCCATCCTCGTCTGTCTCAGTCCGCGTGTTCCAAGAGTTGCCAGAGCTCATCCCCGCCATTGTGAGCCGCTGTCGACTTCCCCACCAGCCTGTCCAAGCCCCACCAGTCTTCTTCGTCCGTTTCCGACCCAAGCCGGCACTGGATCAGCCCTTTCCTAGCCTCAACCAGCAGCGAACAGTGAGAAAAAAAAGAGTATTCCAGCTTGGTTTTGGCCCGTTTTGGCCAGCTTTCCAACCCCGGATGCTTGGCCCGCTTTGATGAAAGTTGTTCCCCACGGCGTCTCAGTCGTTTTGGTCCGCTCGGTTCGTTAATCAGGTGAGTTTAACTTACTAAATCTTGATTAGAGGGTTAATGATGCCCTAAGTGTGCTTAGTCTAAGTTAAGTAAGCTTAGGTGGTTAGTTTAGTTTATCTAACTTTGATTTAGATTTGTTTAATTTAAAGCATGTTTAATTAAAGCTAAGAGAGTTTATTTTATAATAAACCTTGATGGGACATAATACGGGTTTATTTTTTATTTACTTAAATGTTTCGAAATTATGGAATTACTTAATAATATATTATATTACAAAATTCTTAAATATTATTATTTATTTAATTTTGGAATAAAATTAATTATTTAATAAATTCCAAAAAAATTTGTCGTGACCTTATTTTCTCATAATTTCGTGTTGATCATTGCTATGTATTCAGATTATTAATTTGATAAGTGGATAGTGCAAATTGAGTGATTAGTTGTGCAATTGATTGCTAAATTGTGAAACCGAGTAGTGATTGTGAAAAGTATATATAATTTCTTCAGAAAATCCCGGGTGTCGGGTTTGACATCGAAAATGGATTTTAAGTATTATATGAAATAGTGAGGTTTGAAAAAGAATGGTGTTAGTTTTTCTGGTTCGAATCCGATTGTGTACCCATTCACACAACTACTTTCTCAGATGTTTTTAATATGAAGAAAAATGGTCGGGATCACTATTTTAAGTGGAAGCATTAAGTGAAATGCAAAGTGTTCTAGAGCCGAGTATGATTTTGTTGTGTGATAATTAAGAGGAATTTGTCCTAGGCTATTGAGCCGGACTTGCCCCTATATGAGATGCCCATGTAGTGGTTGCGGGTCGCAGTTGATTATGGACCTATGCTCATTCGGGAATGCCGTCGACGTACTAACGAAGCCGTGCTCCAAGGTGGGGAGGGGATGCTTGGCTATATGCCAGTAGATAGCCGAACTGTGAGTAGGCTATGCCCTTGTGTGGCAGTAAATAACAATTGGATCGCATGTTGAGTGTTATTGACGGGTCGAATTATGGGACGGAATCGTGTGGCATGATATGTGACGTGTCATAATGGTTTGGTCTTAGAATCCGGACTCATGTGGTCGTTCGAAATGATATTGTTGACGTTCCAGTGGTTTAAGTTCCTATTACTATCTGTGATTGAGCGATTTGAATTGTGCTAACCTGCAAGAAGGAACTAAGGTGAGGGAAGTTCTCTGTGTGATGTGGCTAGGCCACCCTTGGGTGTATTTTCTTTCTTATAGAGTTTAGGGGGTTGAACTTGCCGAGACAATATCTCATCCCAGTTGTGGGATTACAATTTAACGTCCCTGGTAGACGGAGCAGCCAGATAACTTTGGTTGGCCTTGAGGAGTTGCAGAGGTGAAGTTAGAAGGATTGGAGAACGTGTCTGACTTGTAGGTCATAGGACAGTTCCTTTTTAAGAGACGATCTTTGGTAGACTTTTGGCTGTAGGCCTTCATTGGTAACTCCCTTGAATTATGAAAGTGTTATGTTGTGGTTTTGCTTCTTACTTTTCTATCTCGTATTTCATTGTCAGAGGTTTTATAATACGTTTCGCTTGCGTAATAATAAATGAATAGGGTCGGGGACACTACTTAGGAATATTGCATTTGCATGACCATGGTGGGATGTTGGCGCACTCGAGGTTCAGGGCGTGACATCCTCGTTTAAGTGGTATCAGAGCATCGTCTGTGTATGGAGTGATAAGGTGCGATGAGTCATGGGATAGTTTGTAGGAAATGCTTTTAATATGCTAATGCATGTGGTTGATAGCTGTTTGGTAATGTATTTATGGAGTTACTGAAATTCTAACCTGATGTTGGAATCAGAAAATAGTTGTCTATAAAGAGCCTGTAGGAAGAATGACCAGGAATGGAGAACTCTTTGGAGGAGGTCGATAGGACCTGTACCTCTGGGTAGGACGTTGACAAGAGTTGGTACTCAAGGTAGAGCGCATGTTTAGACTAGCGTGAGTGTGAGAGTACCGCCGCAAGTCAGTACTAAGAGTGTAACAGCACCGAACGATCCTAGGTTCGACGGGATCATTCAGGCACTAGAGTCTTTGGGAAGTATTTTGGGTCAGTAAGCTCAAGACCGAGCCATCGCTATTGCTGTTGTTTCTACTGTTGCCAGTGTTGTGACCGCCGTTGTTGCCACACCTGTTGAGGCCCAATCTAGAGTTGTGATCGAGGATCAAGCCACCGTATCTGATTCAAGGTTCAGTTTAGACAGAGATGGAAATTGATTGGGGAGAAAGGTCGATGTCAGAAGAAAGGTGCCCTATTCAACCCAACCGGAAGAGTAGAATTAGAAAGTCAGTGCTCAACTCGATCGAGTTGTGTCGTGTCTGTAAGAAAAGACATGGATCTGTTCCGTGCCGTAAGAGAGAAAGGACTTGTTACAAGGGTCACCAGTATAGTCATCTGATCAAAGATTTTCCGTATAGATAGATGGAACCACAACTGTTTCTATCATCGCCGTCGATAGAGAAGAGCAGAGGAATCATACTTCAGGATGTTTAGTGGGGTACTTGGAATAGACCTTAGTGCAAGGAAGGATGCATGATGTTCCTTGATGGGAGGTAGAGGACTCACCGATTGTGTGCCGAGTTTGTGGAAAGGAGGCATGAGTCAACCTAGTGTCAGAATAAAAAGGGAGCATGATTTGAATGTGGTCAGCATGACCATTAGGTTAGGAACGGTCTGTGTAAGTTCAGGAGAGCATAAGCACCATTACTATAGATAGGACGCCACTAGGATGGCTAGAAGAACATGAATGGGTCGACCAAGCATCGATCAAGAGAAGAATGTTTTTGAGATATTTTTATCAGAGTAGTGCAGCAGAATTTTCAGTGAAGGTTGTAAGATTTTCAAATTGGTAATAAAGTAATAGAAATATGAATCTCTGACTATAGTTGTACTTGAAGGGGTTTGCTTAAGTATGACTTGGAAGTCATTTATAAAAATGTTTGGCTTAAGGAGTTTCCTGTTGTTATGAATCGTGGTAGCGATATAATTTTGTTTGTGTAGTTAGCGTGCGGAAGTTTTGAATCATTGAAAGTCGAAGAGGAACTTCAATCCTTATTATTCATCACTGAAGATGATCTGGTTTTGGTTGTTGGTTACCGAATCTACATGGAAATTGTAATGGAGGCGTTAGTTGGGGAGCCGAATATGCAGAACATAATTGTGGTACAGAAGTTTTCTAAGGCATTTTCTGAAGAATTGCCAGGTTTGCTGTCAGAAAGAGAAATAGAGTTCGTGATTGACTTAGCATTTGGAATAGAGCCAGTCTCTAAGGCTCCTTACCGAATGGTGTTGTTAGAGCTGAAAGAATTAAAGGTGCAGATGCAGGAATTTTTGGATAAGGGATTCATGTGTTCCAATGCATCACCTTAGGGAGCACTTATTATATTCGTGAAGAAGAAAGTTAGCTCGTTGCGTTTGTACGTCAATATTCTCCAAGATTGACTTGAGGTAAGGGTTTTATTAGTTGAGGATCAAGAAGAAAGACATACCGAAGTTAGCATCTCACACTTGATACGGTAGTTATGAGTTCATTGCAATGCCGTGTGGTTTGACAGACACCTCAACTATTTATTTGGGTTGATGAACAGAGTGTTTATTGGGTATTTGGATTAGTTTGTGATCGTGTTCATTGAAGTTATCCTGGTGTGTTCGAAGAGTGCTGAGGAGCACGAAAGACATTTGAGGAAGGTACTTTAGACCTTGAGTACTTTTGGATTTTATGATAAGCTTAGCAGATGCAAGTTTTGTATGACTCGTGTTGCGTTCCTAGGTCATGTGGTTTCAGGAGAAGGAATCTCCATAGATCCCGTCCAAGATTGAACTAGTGAACAGCTAGCCGAGATTGACTGCAGTGATAGATCTCAAAAGTTTTATGGGTTTAGCAAAGTATTACAGATAGTTCGTATACGGGTTTTTTAGTGTTAGCATCGCCATTGACAAGACTACTGAGGAAGGAAGAGAAGTTCGTGTGGACAGACAAGTGCGAGTGTAGTTTTCAAGAGCTTAAGCAGAAGCTGACTACCGCACCTGAGCTGACCATTCCATCTGGTCCTGGAAGTTACGAGATCTATAGTGATGCATCATTTAGAGAACTAGGTTGCGTGCTAATGCAACATGGTAGAGTTGTTGCATATGCGTCCCGTCAGTTGAGACCTCATAAGTTAAATTATCTTACGCATGACTTAGAACTTGCAGTAGTTATGTTCGTTTTGAAAATTTAGAGGCATTATTGGTATAGAGAAAGATTCCAGATCTTCAATAACCATCAAAGTCTCAAGTATGTATTCTCTCAAAAGGAATTGAATATGAGACAGCATCGCTAGATGGAACTCCTTAAGGATTACTGACTATGATATTTCGTATCACTCTGGAAAGGTGAGTAAAGTTACAGATGCACTAAGTCGAGAGTCCTTAGTTGCACAGTTGGTACTCAAGGATTGGATATTATTTGAGGAAGTTCGAAATTCGGTTTTCAAATCTAAGCTAGGCCACATTTTGAATCTTATGATCACCCTCATAATTGAGCCGAGAGTACAGATTATAATCAAAATGCTTCAGTGGACAGATTAATAAATTCAGAAGATTCTATAAGAGAATGCATATGAGAGAAAGGTTGATTTTCATATTTCTGAAGACAGAATGCTAAGGTTCCGAGAACGATTATGTGTAATTGACGATACAGAGATTAAAGAAGAGATCTTATGTGAAGCTCACTATAGCAACTTCAGCATTGTCTAGACAGTACGAAGATGAGTCAGAATCTACATCAACAGGATTGGTAGACTAGTATGAAGACAGATATCATTGACAGGTCGCAAGTGTCAGATGTGCTAGCAAGTGAAAGCATGGTTTTGCAAGTTAGGAGAACTCTTGTAATCTCTCGAGATCCCCGTGTGGAAGTGGGATCATGTCACAATGGATTTGGTGATAGGTCCACCAAGAAGTCAGTGTGTTAATAATTTTATTTTGAGTAGTAATTGACAAATGGATGAAATCAGCCCACCTTGTGGCTGTGCGGAAAGATCTTGATTTGATTAAGCATGCAGAAGTGCAGGTGTGTCAAAAATGTTCATCTGCTTAGAGTGTCAGTGTCAGAGTTAAATGAGGCTTAGACTAGAGATTCTCAATTCAGCAAATCAATTAGGTGGTTCCTTTTGAGTCAATGATGAGCAAAGTATTCAAAACTTCAGTTGTTGGGTTGAGATCAGAGAATGAAAGGTCACAGGTCTAGAGTTAGTTCAGTAGTTAGTGGAGGTTGTTGTAGTTATCAGAAACATATTAAAGACCGCTCAGAGTCGCAAGGAGAGTTATGCAAAAAAGCGTCGAAGGCCATTGGAATTCCAAGTTGATGAACACGTCTTTTTGAAGGCGTCACCAATGAGAGGTACTTCCCGCTTTGGTAAAAAGGGGAAACTGAGTTCGAGGTATGTAGGTCCCTTTGAGATTTTGGAAAGAATAGGAACTTTAGCATATCGTCTTGCACTATCGCCTAGGTTGGCACAAGTGCATGATGTCTTTCACGTGTCGATGTTAAGGAAGTATGAACCTAATCCGACACACGTTCTAAATATTGAGGAATTAGACGTGGATGACAGAGTGTCGTATGTTGAAAGCCCGGTTCAGATCGTGGATCGTAAGGAGCAGGTTTTAAGCACAAAGAGCATTTCGTTGGTCAAAGTGGTTTGGCAACACTACGGTATTGAAGGAGCGACTTAGAAAATCGAAGATTTGATGAGACAATTGTACCCCTACCTTTTTACTAAAGATTTGTAATGGTTTAAATTTTGATGGCAAAATTTTTATAAGAGGGGAGGAGTTGTAACATCTCGATTTTCTAATTCTATTTTCAATAAATTGAAACGGGCATTTCGTTGGCATGCATATAGTTTTTTTTCTTGTGTTGGCCACTCATGTGAAAACTAATCTATTAAATAAAGCCGTTAAGAGATTCTAATGCATCAGACTTAAGAATTTGATTAGGAAATGACCTTTTGACCGAGCTAATCTGCAAGGGTCATTATGGCACAACTAAAAATCGATTAGAGACTGGAGATAGGTCAACTCGACAGAGGCATGTGATCAAGTGTGGGTGATTCCATTAGATCGCATAATTCTTGTCGATTGGCACTAGACCGACTCTTCTATCGATTGGGTATCTTGTGTCAAAGATGTACATTATGGCTTGAATTGATCAACCACAGGTCAAATGCACGAAAATTTCTAAAAGCTATCTGGTAGATTATGATGTGCTACTATCGTGCCATAGTGAAATTAACCTTGAATTGAGATCGAATTAAGAAATTGGAAGTCTAGGTGTGTCACAAATCAATTTAAGAACATTGACTCATCTTCGGAAGATTTTTTTCATGCAATTAGAGTTTTTTAGCAAGTTAATCAAAGAATGGCTAATTTGGCTCGAGAAATTAGTAGGCCCACCTTTGGTCATGCTTTCGAGATCTAAGTTGGTTCTATGGTCAAGTGATTATGTGAATTGAAGTGTGGTGATATATGATTAATTTTATAGACTTTAATTGGACTCAATTGAAAGAGAATTAAGTGGAATTGAAGGAATTGTTGTACAAGATTTCATGCCACGACGAAAAATGAAATTGCAACCATTGGAAGAGGTTGTGGAGGAATTGAGATAGTGGAAGATGACATCACTTGATGTCATGGTGGTTGGGGTCAAGTGGAGGAGAAATGGACAAGTGGAGGGTGGAGATTGGACCCTAAAAAGGTGGGATGTCAGTTCCCCTATCTCCATCATCTTCTTCATTTTGATTTTGGAAGAGAGAGAGAGAGAGAGAAAGAGAGAGGGAATTCATGCGAGACTAGCCCGACCGGACGCCCCCCCTTTGTGTGACGCTTCCCTCCGCTCGACCAGCCTCCCATTGGCACGACGCCGAAGCTCGTTGTCGCCGGTTGCCACCGTCGCATGCCGTCATAGCCCGCGCCTCACCTCGCACGCCTCTGTCTTCCTCTCTTCTCTCCTGGTACCGTCGACTTCTTCTTCCTCTTTGTGCTATTCAAAACCCAGCCGCAAGCCAGCAGCTTCACTCGTCGCCGTCGCATGCTGTTGGATTGCATGCTGTTGGATCGCATGCCATCATCGCTCGCCGTCCTGTGCATAGCCGCTGCTCCTCGCTCGCTCGCACTTGGCCGACGCCCAGCCAACCCCGTCTATCTCAATTCGCGTGTTCCAGGAGCGGCCGGAGCTCATCCCTGCCACTGTGAGCCACTGTCAACTTCCCCACCGGCCTATCCAAGCCCCGTTGATCTTCTCCGCCCGTTTCCAACTCAAGCCAGCACCGGATCGACCCTTTTCTGGTCTCATCCAGCAGTGAACAGTGAGAAAAAAGATAGGGTATTCTAGCTTGGTTTTGGCCCATTTTGGCCAGCTTCTCAACCTTGGATGCTTGGTGTGCTTTGATGAAAGTTGTTCCTCGCAGCGTCCCTGTTGTTTTGGTACGCCCGGTTCGTTAATCAGGTGAGTTTAACTCACTAAATCTTGATTAAAGGGTTAATGATACCATAAGTGTGCTTAGTCTAAGTTAAGTAAGCTTAGGTGGTTAGTTTAGTTTATTTAACTTTCATTTAGATTAAGAGGTTTGTTTAATTTAAAGTATGTTTAATTAAGGCTAAGAGAGTTTTTTTTTTATAATAAACCTTGATGGGACATAATAGGGGTTTATTTTTTATTTACTTAAATGTTTCGAAATTATGGAATTATTTAATAATTTATTATATTATGAAATTATTAAAATATTATTATTTATTTTATTTCGGAATAAAATTAATTATTTAATAAATTCCAAAAAAATTTGTCGTAATCTTATTTTCTCAGAATTTTGTATTGATCGCTGCAATGTATTCAGATTATTAATTTGATGAGTGGATATTACAAATTGAGTGATGAGTTGTGCAATTGATTGTTGAATTGTGAAACCGAGTGGTGATTGTGAAAAGTATATATAATTTCTTGAGAAAATCCCGGTGTCGAGTTTGACACCGAAAATGGATTTTAAGTATTATATGAAATAGTGGGGTTTGAAAAAGAATGGTGTTTGTTTTTCTGGTTCGAATCCGATTGTGTACCCACTCACACAATTACTTTCTCAGATGTTTTTAATATGAAGAAAAATGGCCGTGATCACTATTTTAAGTGGAAGCATTAAGTGAAATGCAAAGTGTCATAGGGTTGAGTATGATTTTGTTGTGTGATAATTAATAGGAATTTGTCATGGGCTGTTGAGAAGGACTTGCCCCTATATGGGATGCCCACGTGGTGGTTACGGGTCGCAGTTGATTCTGGGCCCATTCTCTTTCGAGAATGCCGTCGACATACTGACGAAGCTGCACTTCAAGGTGGGGAGGCGATGCTTGGCTATATGCCAGTAGATAGCCGAACTACAAGTAGGCTATGACCTTGTGTGGCAGTGAATAACAATTGGATCGCATGTTGAGTGTTATTGACGGATCGGATTATGGGACGGAATCGTGTGGAATGGTATAGGACGTGTCATAACGGTTTGGTCTTAAAATCTGAACTCCTGTGGTTGTTCGAAATGATATTGTTGACATTCCAGTGGTTTAAGTTCCTATTACTATCTGTGATTGAGTGATTTGAATTGTATTAACCTGTAGGAAGGAACTAAGGCGAGGTAAGTTCTCTGTGTGATGTGGTTAGGTCACTCTTGGGCGTATTTTCTTTCTAATAGGGGTTTAGGGGGTTGAACTTGCTAAGACAATGTCTCATCCCGGTTGTGAGATTATAATTTCAGGTCCCCGGTGGACGGAGCGGCCAGATAACTTTGGTTGGCCTTAAGGAGTTGCAAAGGTGAAATTATAAGGATTGGACAACGTGTTCGACTTGTAGGTCATAGGACAGGTTCTTTTTAAGAGCCGATCTTTTGTAGACTTTTGGCTGTAGGCCTTCGTTGGTAACTCCGTTGAATTATGAAAGTGTTATGTTGTGATTTTACTTCCTACTTTTTTATCCCGTATTTCATTGTCAAGGGTTTTATAATACGTTCTGCTTGCGCAATAATAAATAAATAAGGTCGGCTACACTACCTGGGAATGTTGCATTTGTATGACCATGGTGGGATATTGGCGCGCTCAAATTTCGGGACGTAACACTTATGATAGGAGCAAGTTCATCCAACTTACGAAGTCCACTCAAGGCAAGAAGATCCGTTGGAGCGTGGGGTGGGCCATGTACCATGAGCCAATGCGCCTTTGGGATAAGGCGACCGGGAACGTAACGGATTTCACTACCCAATTGTTAACACCTAAATTTTGGCGATCCAGTCATTGATTTTTTGCATAAAAAGGGGGTTAATTTTAACCCCTAAAAAAATTGCATTAGAACAAATAAATTGAATAAAGGGAAAATAAGAGGAGGATCGAGTCTGATTTGATTATGAATGGAATGTGGAAATTCTAATTAGCCATATTTGCTCCGCGAATATTCAAATCATAGTAAATGTGGAAGCAAATTCTCGATCAGAGAAATCAGGTGAATGGAAAGCAAGGAGTTTGATAAAATGGAAGGAATCAAAACATTCAAGAAAAAATCAAACCGATTGCAAGATTTTTTTCCAATTTGTAGATCATAAATTGAGGTAACGAAAAAAAAAAAGCTCAAAAATTGCCATGGAAGATGGAGCTTAGAACCACTATAAAAGGGACCAAATTTTGTGAAAAAATGGGAGGGGCGAGAATTAAAAAAAGAAAAGAAAAGAAAAGACAGAAATTTCGTGCAAAAGAGAGAAACAGAGGGAAGAAGAAGAAGAGGACATTTTCCTTCGTCCATTTATCAGTCAACGAAAAGGGCAGCTCCTTTTTCTTCTCTGACAAAAGAAGAAGCAAGTCAGCAAAGGTACAGAGAGAGAAGGGAACGTGAGATTTTTTTTTAAATAAAGGAAAAGGGCAGGCCTTCTTCTTCCGCAGGTCTTCGCTCAACGCCCAGAAGCCCGCACGACACCTCCGCCCGAGCGCCGCTCGCCGCCGCGCCATTGCACCACTAACGCAACAACCCCTCACCGCTGCTTGACCCTCCAACGATCGCACCTGCACTTGCGATTACCCTCCGCCGCCCCTCTGTCCTTTCCCGGGGCTCCAAGTGCTGTCATCGCGATTAGCCCTTCTCTCACGCTCTACTTGCCGCCTGCATCTGCAACTGCTTGCTGCCGCTATTTCTCGCCTGAGCTTCGAGCGTCGTCACCACTAGGTGCCTCAGCCCGAGCACCACCGTCGCAGACACTCGTCTCCTCAACCTGCACCGACGCCTGACACCCGCTCCGCATGCTGTCCGAGCACTGTGCACATCTGCTCGCCCACAACCAAGCGACTTGCTGCTCGCTCATCTTCGCTGTTGCCTGACGCCCGAGCATCAACCTGCCGTCGCCACCCAGCGGCCAGTTGTCAGCGACCTGCGAGCCTGACGCCTGTAGCTGCGCCACCTTCCGTGACAGCCTGGCGCCCATCCCCTAAAGCTCCGAACCTCACCGAGCCCCGCGCCGGCCGCCACACCAGCACCCCTATTTGTCCCCCGTGACACTGCAGAAGCCCGCGAGCTCGTCCTCACCTCGCTTTGCTAGCACCTAATTTCTCCTTTCACCGACGCTCCCGCGGCCCGCCGGCCTTCGCTCGAGCACCAGTAGCATTGCCGCCTACCAACCTGCGACCGACGCCTGCTGTTCTGCCCACTGCTGGTTCGCCCATCCGACCCTTGCGTTGCCACGCCCACTCCCCGTCGTCGTGCTTTCCCTTCCCAAGTCCCCTTAGGTAGTTTAGTTTTTTTTTATTTTATGTTATTTTATTAATTTTTTAAAGTTTCATTATTATTGTAAGGTTTTTTTTTCATTTTATAAATATTATAGTCATTATCCTGTGGTTTTACCCAAAATTATCGTAATTATTAATTTGATCCATAAGACGTTGAATCATTTTTATTTTGGTAGAATTTCAATTGTTAAATCATTATAATTATTTATTTGATCCGTAAGATTTCAGATCAAATTTTTAATTATTTTGAAATCTTTGTCGTGATGATTAGGGTAAGAATAATTGTTAATTTGACTTGTGAGACAACATGTTATTTCGATTATTTTAATCATTTTTTGTTGAATATCTTGATTGTTTGGATTTAATGTTTATCTAATAATTATTTGTCTTGGAAAAACATTAAAAAAATTAAAAATCAAAATAATCAAAATCTTGCATCTTTTAGGATTACATTTTTAGGATTGCATTTTTAGAAATAGGTTAAGGTGAGACCTAAATAATTTTTTTTTTCTTTTATAAATTGTGTAATGTTTGCACATTTTAATTATCCCATTTTTCTTTTGAAAAAATAGTTTTCTAAGATAGGATAGGGTTTAAGTCAAATTAATCCCTAAAATAAATTAGAAAGTTATTCCAGTTTAGATAGTTTAATTAGGGTTTTTATTAAGTTCGAATTTCAATAAAAAAAATATAAAAATACTAGGTGCATGTTAACTAGCTTGCATAATAGAATCATTTGATTAAAATTTGTTTATTAGTAAAATTAGTTCATGTAGTTAAAATGCATGTTTTATGAAAAAATTCTAATTTCAAGAAAACCCAAAAAAATAATTTCTTGCTTTGCTTAATTCTTTTGATGCAATTTATTTATTTATGTTTAATTTTGGATGAGCATTCGTGTGGTCACCATATTTGCATGATAGTAATTTAGGTTAAAATAAATCTTAGCTGCCTAAAAAAACATTCTTAAAAAAATAAAAAGAATCGGTACTAAAAGTGCATTAGAGAAATTTAGTGTAACCAAGTCTCCATACCCATAGTCTCTGGTTCATAGGAGTAAAATAATTCTCTCATTATTTTACTTAGGTGTCTAATCGATCTACCGTAAATTGATTAGTGGCGACTCCAATTTAATAATCTTTTGCATGTTAAATGTTTGCACCTTAAGTCACGAATTGGTATGGGCTTGGGAGAGTTCGAGCTAAGTTTAAAAGACTTAGTAGGTCATTAGCCTAAACCTAGGTGCTACACCTGAAATTTAGGTGGCAACACCAATTCACCTTTGTCTTCAATTTGCTAGGAGAGTCGACTTTTGGCGATGGATTGACCTTCTTTATTGTCCCCAATGGGTCTCAACTCCCAGCCAACTCGTCGGGACTTTAGCTTGCTCTTGCAAATCCGAACCGCAATGCTTCCAACTCTTCTACTTCGTTTGTAGTTATTGAGTTCGATGCTTTCTACAATAATGCAATCGACCCAAACTGTTCACAAGTTGCACATTTCGGTATAGACTTGAATAATCTCACTTCCGCAGTCTCTAGATGTGTCGATTGGTTCAAGGATAAAATCATGGACGACAGGCAAATCAATGCTACGATAACGTACAATTCTAACACACAGTACTTGAACGTTCTCATGATAGACGTTGATGCCACGGGTACCAACAAGAATGCCACTGCCATCTATGATATAGTCAACTTGACAAAGTATTTGCCGAAGTGGGTGACTTTCGGTGTCTCGGCTTCCACAAGTTGGTATTTTGAGTTGCACAGTATTGAGGCATGGGAATTCAGATCTACTGTGCAAGTGACTGGAATAGATATTCCAATTCCTGCAAACGGTACAGATACTTTTATTCCAACAAACGGTATAGATAGTTTGATTTCAACAAACGGTGATGCTAAAAAGAGCAAGTTATGGCTATGGTCTATCTTAGGGTCAGGTTCTTTCATTTTGCTCATTCTCATTGTAGCCTTTATTTGGTTTCGTCATCGTTTAAAGAGCAAGAGAGCTGACATAAGTGGAGAAGAAGATGATTCAGCGATCAATGAAGAATTTGAGCAAGTGTTGGGCCTTGAGAAATTCACCTATAAAGACTTGGTCGTGCCAACCGACAATTTTGCAATGGAATGGTTACTTGGGAAAGGAGGCTTTGGGAGAGTGTACAAAGGTTACTTGACCAACATGAATGCTAATGTTGCTATCGAGAAGATTAGCCCGGTGTCAAGACAAGGGATAAAGGAGTTTGCCATTGAAGTGAAGACCATAAGCCAGCTTTGGCATAGAAACTTAGTTCAACTCATTGGATGGTGTCATGAGAAACAGGAACTCCTCCTCATTTATGAGTTCATGTCTAATGGTAGTCTCAATTATAATCTATTTAAAAAAAGAACCTTCTTGCCATGGGAGAAGTGATACAAAATCGCTCAAGGCATAGCCTGTGGCATCCCAAAATTCATGACGACCTCTAGTTACATTAAAGTCTATGAATAGGTGATGGAAGTACGATCAAGTTATTTTATGGCCATTTAATCCATAATTTGCAATAAAATTTATGGCCAAGCTTTTAATGGATAATTATGTGATAGGAAAGAAAATTCTATCATTGGCCATGTGCATTATAAATTGGAATTTATGGATTTGTGACTACAAGTTTTATGGCCTTACTATTTTTGCAAGTTGGGTATTTATTTAAGTGGAAAATGTTAATAGATTATTAAAAGGTTAGTGGGCTGAAATTATTAGGCCAAGCTAGCCCAAAAACCCAGCCCAAGACCCCCACCACTTCGACCCAAAGCCAGGCCCATGAAGGCCCAAGACTGGCCCAAAACTTGAAGCCCATAAGCCTTGCATGCGAGCTGCTAAGTGGCATGGAGGAGGAGCCAAGTGTGGCTGCCTCCATTGGCCATCTTGGGCGGCCACATGCAGCTTTCAATCATTTCAAATGATTGAAGAAAAGGGAAATTAAGAGAGGGAGAGTGGCCGGTTTTGGTGAGGGAGAGAGAGAGAGGTGTCGAGAGAGTGAGAGAGGGAAACCGAGACAGGAGGAGGAGGAGGCTGTGCGAAGAAGAAGGAAGAGAGTTCGTCCGCCATTTGTCGCTGTTTTGCCTCTGTTTGCTGCTGTTTTGTGCTTGCATCTAAGGCAAGTGAAATCCTAAAACCTACTCTTTGCATTGCTGTGTGTATGTGTAGTAGATGGTAAGTCTTGGTTGTGGTAGATGGGATAAGATTTCGGAGCTTTGAAGAGAGATTCGTTGGTCATGCATGCTGATTTCGGAAAGATCAGTCTGACCGTCCGTGAGTTTGTGTGTTACATGTGACTTTTTATTTGAAATTTCACTTCTAACTCTTCATGAAAGTTGTAGAGAACATCTTGAAGTATAACATACTAAATTTTGAGACAAAATGGACAAGTTCTATAAAAACATTAGATCTGGAAACTGTTTTGTTGACCTCTTGATGATTTCATGTGTTGCATGTGACTTTTTATCTAGAATTTCACTTCGACCTTTTCATGAAAGTTGTATAGAACATCTTGAAGAATAATATACTGAAATTTGAGATAAAACGAATAAGTATTTCTTGGTGAAACGATTTTCCTTTGAAGAGACTAGATCTGGAATTCGTCGTGATGACCTTCAGTGGTTTCGTGGTCTGTAAAGTAACCTTCTTGTTGAAATTTCACTTTGATTTCTTAACAAAAGTTGTAAAGGACATCCTGAGGTAGAACATATAAAAAATTTAGAGGAAATGAACGAAAATAGGTCGGTGAAACTGTAGTCTTTTGAAGAAACTGGATCATGGAAAAATGCTGTTTCGACCTAGTATGTTTTCGGGATTTGTATAAAATCATACAGTTCAAATTTGATCGTGTGTCCTAAATGAAAGTTGTAGGTAATATTCTAAGGAGCAATATACTGAAATTTCAGAGTAAATGGACCAGTAATGACCAAGGAAACGATTTTTTCTTCAACAAGGGTAGATCTGGAAAACGATACCTAGAATAGGAAAAGTAAATTGATTTTATATTTTAATCCAGAACGAATTGGACTATGATTTCTTCATGAAACTTGTACCTCTAGTTCTTACATACAGCGTGTCCAAATTTTAGAATTTTCTGAGTTTATTTAAGGGTTCAATTGAAATTGTTTTCGAAACTATGCTTGGGTCATGCTAAAAACCCTTTTCAGTGATATATATGAATCTGTACGTATTCTATGAAGCCTTGTTTGATATGGTGTTTCTTCACAAAATATGTTTTCTTAGATCTTATCTACATTGTGGTAAATTTTCAGAATTTACTTCCATCGTTTGCTAATTTTCTAGAATTTTTCATGAATAGCACACATTCTGTTTAAGCTGGAAATTGTTTTATTTACTGTTTATTGGATTTATTTTGTAAATCATGATATCCTAGATTATTATTCGTGCGATGACATGATGACATTCATACATTTCATATGACATCAAAGGATTGATGGATTTTCATGAACTCAATGAAGTTTTCAAAACCATTGCATCAAATGATACTTTTCCCAAGGCACATTATATGATTTTAAAAAGGGCTGCTGTCAAATCATTGACATTGTTGCATCAAATGTGAAATTGAAAATGAGATGTATGGGAATATGCATTGTGGTGATGAGAAGGCCATCGAAGGTGTGAGCCGACGATGCCCCGGGAGTGTCGGGATGCCCGGAATGTGGGGGTGCCAGATGCTCGGTGGCCTAGTGGCGTAATTCTGGAGGGTCCTCGAGAGTTTCGAGATGCCCGATGGTATATAGTACGTAATTTCAGAGGGGGGAATCTTGGTGGTATGTCGGTACGTAATTTCGGAAGCCCCGGAGGTTTGTGCCCGGGGGGATGCCTCGTGATGCTAGTTGGAATGCGAGATGCTCGGAATGTGAGGGGCCGGATGCCGGTTG
This sequence comes from Eucalyptus victrix, assembly GCA_016097545.1. Taxonomy (NCBI): domain Eukaryota; kingdom Viridiplantae; phylum Streptophyta; class Magnoliopsida; order Myrtales; family Myrtaceae; genus Eucalyptus; species Eucalyptus victrix. The sequence continues at coordinate 32,478,836 of CM027844.1, forward strand.
TATTTTGAATACATGCAGGGAGGTTCCTCACGATGCCTGGTTGGATGCGAGCGATAAATTATGGGATGTAAACATTGGTCCCTAGGAAGAAAAATGATGAGATCCTTGTGAAAGATAAAAATTGAAATTGAATCATGTGCATGGGTGTATGCATATGGTATGATGCATAATCTATTTATGAAAGTAAACTAATGCTATTTGATATTGAAAATGCGATCATGAAGGCATGAATGGATCTCATGGTGATGTATGCTTGATAGCATGGATGATATGAATCATGGTGGTATATGCACAATGGCATGGTGATATATGCATAAATGCTTGATGATGAGTGCATGGTGGTATATGCACATATGGCATGGTGATATATGCATGAATGCTTGATGATGAGTGCATGATGGTATATGCACATATGGTATGATGACATATGTATGGCTGCAAGGTAAGTTATGCTTGAATGCATGAATGATATGTACTTTGTTATTATGCCTTAATTGTTCTGTTTAACGCAATAAGTAGTTTGGTGGATCTTTACTGCTGAGTGGTTGTACTCACCTCTTTTGAGAAATAACATTTTAGACTAGATGAGATACCTTTGCTACCACTGCCACCAGTAGATGGATCAAGTGGTTGGATACGATCGCAAGGAGGAAGATAGCAAAGGAAGGAACTTTTGGACGTCGACACTGATCGATGGACTTTAAGTATACACCTGTCAGAAGAGAAGTCGGTCATCTTTTGAAGTATAGCCAAGTATAGAAAACATTGGCATTTTGATGTACCGATGAATGATGTCCATCTGGTTTAAGTAAATAAAAGTGTACGGCTTTTACTTATAAATGTTTAGTTTGTGTGTATCGTTTTTTGAACATAAGGAGGGGAGTTAATGGATGTGCTTACGTATATGAACTGCGCAAGGGACCGATAATAAAAGATGTAAACCCCCATGGTTGTATGGACCCGCTGCAATTGAAATGGTATCAGAGTGACATTTTATTAGGGAAAGTAAAAGGTAAGCGAACTGTGGCGACCCTAACGGATCGGGGGCCGTCGAGGGGTGTTACATAGCCTTGACATTGCTTTAACTCCATGAAGAATGGGAACAATGTGTCCTGCATCGGGATATAAAGTTCAACAATATCATGCTTGATTATGATTTCAATGCCTAATTAGGGGACTTCGGTTTGGCTAGGCTAGTCGACCATGCCAAAGAGTTAAAAATGACGGATTTCGCTAGAACCAGGGGCTATATGGCACCTGAAATGCATTTGCATGGGCAAGGTGAGTAGGGAATCATATGTTCATAGCTTCGGAGTTGTCCTCTTAGAAATAGCTTGTGGAAGAAAAGTTGTTGAGCTAAGGGTCGAGGAAGGCCAAGTTCTGCTAGTGGATTGGGTTTGGGAGTTGTACGAGATTAGGAGAATACTTGATGCAGCGAAGTTGAAACTTGGTTCCGACTTCGATGAAAAGCAATTGGAGTGCTTAATGGTTGTAGGGTTGTGTATACTCACCTAGATCACACTGCCCGTCCTTCCATAAGAGAAGCATTTAGCGTTCTCAAATTTAGTGCTTCACCACCCCTTCTTCCATTGAAAGTGCTAGTCCCTACATTCTAGGTACCTCCATATTCTCTACGTCATCAATTGTTTTGTCCCATGCTACCTAGACCAACGACACCGAAGTGTCCACATTTACAACATTTTCTATACAATCGTCTTATCTAGATTCCCTTGGATTGTTCCTAGATACAATATAATCAACTTCATTCAATAATCAGTTTGAATTGTAAGTTGTAATTTGAGATTTGATTTCGGATATTATCCACTTCATATGAATTTCTTCATATGCACCTTAGTATTAACCCTTCATGTTTAGACTTCCATTGATCTCTAGGATTAAGTAAGGTGGTATGTATCTTCTTTGATGGTTTATTATCTATTATCATTTGCTAGTTAGAGTTTCCTAGATAAAACTAGAGTAACCAACTCCCCAAACCCAAAATCTATAGTTTGCTGAAGGAAGGCGATTTACGCCTTACTTAGCTCCTAACCAGCCTAGAATAGGTTAGTGGTGACTTTAGTCTCATTAAACTGCTAATAAATGACAAACTAAGTTGTGGTCAGTGGGGTTTGAGAGAGCCCGTGCGGAGGGTAAATGCCATCTTGCAAGAGGGTCATAAGAACCCACCTAGCAATCCCTCAACCTCTTCGAGCCTGTGCTCATACGTTTTCCGAACCATCAGTCTGAGTACTCTTCTTGCTTCTACAATACTTGCCATTGTTCCCAACAGGTAAAAAGGAAGGACTTTAAGATCCAAGGTCAGGGTTATTTCGCGTTGCCCCATAATGTCAAACCATCTTCTAGTCTCTTCAAGTTGGAAAGAGTAACATAGAACTCTAGTGAGATGGCTTCAAATGTCAACACTAAACCAAATTCCTTTGGTGAACATATGCTCCAACAATCTAAACATCGCTCCATCGAAGACTCATATATAAGCCGAGTGCATAGATGGGATTGGATGTCTTTGTGCTGCACTCGGTCGAGCAGCCTCATAACTTGAGCTGTTTCACTCCGTATAAGACTAGCATTGATCAGAGCGTTGAAAGTAACCAAATCTTTCTGGCATCCAAGTTTCAACATTTTACGGACCATGGAGAGCTGGAAATCAACCAGTCCCAAACAACAAAGACAATTTGAGAGGACCCTTAGAAGAAAGAAGTCATGTTTAATTCTCAATAAATGAATCCGCTTGATCGCACAAACCGCAATCGAGAAACGTTACATCCGTGCTGTGATCCCTAGCGGCAGGGCAAAATCCTTGGCAGAAAGCAAAGGCTTTATCTTGCTCATCCTCTCAAAAAAAAAAAAAAATAGGGCGTCATCAAGATTTCTTAGATCACCACTCGCCAGCCTTCTTTGCTATCACTTGATTCAAGAAACGTTCTTGATTTGTCAAACCAGACTCTTGGATAGAAGATGAAGGGCTTTACAGATGAATAGGAGTTGAGGACTTACAGAGGGACGGCAAGAGTACTCGTGCATGCCTTTAGCTGCAAGCTTTTTTCCAACCTGTAAAGATACGGAACCTGTCCATCTCTGCATCTTGACCTGCTTAAGTTGGGATCGTCAAATCTGTGCGACCTTTGATAACATCTCTTTCTAGTCACGTCATATCTAGAACATCGTTGTTGTTGGATAATGTGGGCAAATAAGAGTTATTCAGTCAGGCCATATGATTTAAGCTAGAAGTTGAAGTTAATGACTTAAAGCCAAGTGTTCTGTCATTAAGATATGAAGACATGAACAGGATATTAAGTTATTTAAACAAGTTGATGAGAAATGTAGAACAAAGAAGATGACGATAATAACTAGATATCTAACTAACCCAGCCTTTCATGTTCACCTAATAGTTCATGGGTGTCCCTTGCAATGCAGGGTCTGGAGAGGTGTTTGATGTACCAACAACAAAGACATTACTCAGAATTGAAAAAAAAAAATTGTTTAAATCAAAATACTACAGGACTACGCAATCTCCCCATTGTCTATCTCCCCGTAAGAAGCCTTATCCATATGAAGTGGAAGCCCAGGAGGCAAAACCCAATCTATGTTGGAGTTCCCAAATTATCAAAGGATGAGTTATCCCAGTCAGGGACACAAATGAACACATTTCCAAAGGGCTATCATAGCTAAAGTTGCATACGAGGAGAGACGTGTCACGATTCGTGATTGTCCTATACTCATGAACCCTTGTGAGTGAAGATGGGGTTATCGGGTGACGAGTGAATAATGCAGAGGAGATAAATACAACTAGTCCATAGGAGTGACATCAAGACAAAGAGTACCATCATGATGGTTGGTGCTAGAAGTTCTTGGATAGAATGAATATATCTCTAAAGAGCTCTGAAGGCATGGTTGGCCTTCCATGCACAAACTGGCGGGAGTTGATATCGTTCTCCTTATGAGGGTATGTCATTTTCTTGATGACGTAGTTAAGCCGTTCTGTTGTTGAGGTAGTTTTTTCCTTGATTTTAATGTCGATTTTTGTTTAATTGCTAGACAATTAGACATTATCTAGATATTATGTATGATATTCTAAGTATTTACTTCATGACATCATAAATGGATGTCATGGATATCATTAGAATAATATGAGGATATCAACAAAACTTGCACATGAATATTGTTAAGACGATTGGTATCTTCTGTGGCACCCCCAAACACCTTAGGTCGCCACAGCTACCTATCGCTCCTCCTTGTGAATACCAGTTACATCTCATAGCGGAAGCACCGTAGTTCATAGACAATTTTTTTTTTTTGTTGAAAACATAAGAGTTTAACGTAGCTTATAGTGAAATCAAAGACAAGTCTCACCACCCCTCAGCTCTCTTAATGATGGTACAATACACACCAGCTACCCGTTGAAGGAAAACATAAGCCAAGCCACTTTTACATACATCTTTAAGATGGACATCTTGGGTCGGTACAACCAAAAAGCCAAGACTTTTAGCTAAACTTGGCAGCAACTCAAAAAGAGATCTCGACCCCCTATATCGATCATGTATAACCCTCTATCTACAAGTGTCGGCTATATCCAAAAAATGTCAGCTCCCACTCCTCACGCGGGCCATCACACCTATCTAGGTGCATCGGGCAGTGGTGGCGGCAACATCCCCTGAATCACTCTGTCACGGTGGACGTGAACCCACAAGAACTCTTGGATGATCGGGCCCCCAGCTGGACCCACATCATACATAACCAGCACCCAAACCCGTACGAACGTCAGACCAGGGATGGTGACACAATTAAGCTCCGAACAATCGACCTCCACGTCAGATGGAAGGCCGTAAAGGTACCTCGTGTGGCACCCCAAACTCTTCGTAGGTTGCCACCAGCGCCAATGATTACACCTTATTACCTTTCTTCTTAGAAGAAGCGTCGTTATTCACAAGTATATATATTTTTTTTAAAGCGGTCTCAGCGCGACTCATTAGCGGAAGCAAAATATCTCCATCTCTCCCCCTACCAACCATGATACAAATACACACCACTAATCACCATGATTTTATAGACAAGCCACGACACTTTATTTACATATATTTTCAAGATGTGACTTCTTTTGGGTTGATACATCAAAAGGAAAAGCTAGGACTCAGACATGTCCAGCCTAAAACCCCAAAAAGGGCCCTCGACCCTCTACATCACACATGCACAACCCCCATCATAAGTGTCGGTTAACTATCCCCCAAAAAACCAGCTCCTACGCGTCACGCACGGGCCTCACACCCAATCCGGTGCGTCAGGCGGTGGCGGTGGCAGCATCCCTCTCATCACCCCGTCGTGACAAACGTGGACGGAGACGAACTCCTAAACGACTGGGCCCCCAGCTAGGCCTATGTCGTACATGACGAAACAACGCAATCGTATGTATGTCAGTCCAGGCACAGAAGGACAGTTGAACTCTTCGCACTCTACCTCGATGTCGGATGGTAAACCGTAAAATGCACCTCGCGCGACGGCAGGAAGCGGCATGCTGCTAATCTGAAATGTTGGTCCCCAAAATGGGTGAGTACAACCACTCAGCAGGTAAAGGAATTCAACAACCACTCAATGCATCATGCACATTATACATGCATTACAGGCGTTACTTACCTTGCAGCCATGCGCATACTATCATGCATCAATCTCATAATCATATACATGTCATCATCATATCACACATGTCATCATCATCATGGCATCATCATATCATATACATGTCATCATCATCATGGCATCATCATATCGCACATGTCATCATCATCACGGCATCATCATATCATATACATGTCATCATCATCATGGCATCATCATATCATATACATATCATCATCATTATGGCATCATCATATCACACATGTCACCATGCCATATCATATATCATCATCATCATCATCATCATCATCATCATCATCATCATCATCATCATCATCATCATGCCATGGGTGATAATCATCATTTCACATCACATATCATCATCCTCATCATCATCATGCATATCATCATGCCACGGTTTAATTTCCACTTTTAACTTTCAATTTGATCACCACATCACCCATTTCTCAGATCATCTATTTCATCATCCCCTCGGGCAAAGACCTCCGAGGCTTTTGGCATTTAGCCATTCCCCGACCCCCCACATTCCGGGTATCTCGCATCCCAACTGGCATCACGAGGCATTCCTGTGACACCCCAAACCCTTCGCAGGTCGTCACCAGCACCGGTGTTACATCTTTTACCATCTCTATCTCTTGGCTAAATTAAGCCTTGCCAGATTACAGGCATTTTTTTTTTTAAAGCGGTCCCATGCGCGACTCATAGCGGAAGCAAAATTCACATCGTCATCTATCTCCCTTCTAACCCATGATACAATTACACACCAGCTACACATCAGGATTTTATATACGAACATTGACACTTTATTTACATATTCTTTTAAGATGGGACTCCTCCTTTCTCGGGTCGATACAAAACAAGAAAAGCGAGGACTCGCCATGTCCCGCCTAAAATCTCAAAAAGAAACTATCAACCCTCTACATCAAGCGCACAAGCTCCCATCAAAGGTGTCGATTATCTACATCAAAAAGCTCGGCTCCTACTCGTCGCACGTGAGTCTCACACCCAACCCGGTGCATCAGGTGGTGGCGGCGGCAGCATCCCTCGCATAGCACCATCTCGACGGACGTGAACAGAAATGAACTCTTGTATGACAGGGTCCCCAGCCAAGCCGATATCATACATAACTAAGCATCGCACTCGGATAAACGTCAATCCGAGCACAGAGGGACAATCTAACTCCGTACACTCCACCTCAACATCAGACGGTAGACCGTAAAATACCCCACGCGAAACAGCAGGTAGCGGCATAGTGCTAATCTGAAATGTTATCCCCAAAAGGGATGAGTACAACCACTCAGCAGATAGGGAAATCCAATAACAACTCAGTGCACCATGCATACCATCATACAATGCAGGCATTGCTTACCTTTTTGATGTCAAGCGTATTCATGCATCATCATATATATCATCATCATGGCATCTCATATATCATTATCGTTACACCATCATTAACCATGCATCACCATGCATATCACATCATATCATCATTAGCCATGCATCACCATGCATATTACATCATCATTGGCCATGTATCACCATGCATATCACATCATATCATTATTAACCATGCATCACCATGCATATCACATCATATCATCATTAGCCATGCATCACCATGCATATTACATCATCATTGGCCATGTATCACCATGCATATCACATCATATCATTATTAACCATGCATCACCATGCATATCCCATCATATCATCATTAGCCATGCATCACCATGCATATTACATCATCATTGGCCATGTATCACCATGCATATCACATCATATCATTATTAACCATGCATCACCATGCATATCACATCATATCATCATTAGCCATGCATCACCATGCATATTACATCATCATTGGCCATGCATCACCATGCATATTACATCATCACAAGCCATGTATCACCATGCATATCACATCATATCATTATTAACCATGCATCACCATGCATATCACATCATATCATCATTAGCCATGCATCACCATGCATATTACATCATCATTGGCCATGCATCACCATGCATATCACATCATAGATCAATTTCCACTTTTATTTATCAATTGATCCCCACATTATCTTTTCTCAAATCATCAAATTCACCATCATCACCATCCCTTGAGGCGAAACCTCCGATAGGGATCCCAGTATCCAGCCATCTCATGGCCACCGGGCTTCCGGCCTCCCACATTCCGGGCATCTCGCATCTCAACTAGCATCACGAGGCATTCCCTTCGGGCGAAACCTCCGACGGGGCTTCCGGCCTTTACCCTTCTACCGGGGATCTCGCACCCTAATCCCGGCATCGCGAGTCACTCCCTTCGGGCGAAACCTCCGACGGGGCTTCCGGCCCCCACATTCCGAGCATCCTGAAACTCCCGGGAATCTCTGGAATTATGCCACTCGGCCACCGAGATATCATCCTCCGCCACAACCTCTTACTCACATACCATTTTCCATTTTTTTATCATCCTTTTCATCTTGTTATTTCATGGCATATGATTTACATACATGCATCACAATTCATGATCATTCATACATCAATGCCGTATAACAATACATCATAATTCATGATCATACATGCATCGATGTCATATAGCAATGCATCATAATTCATGATCATTCATACATCAATGCCATATAACAATACATCATAATTAATGATCATACATGCATCAATGTCATATAGCAATGCATCATAATTCCATAGGACTCATGGCCAATAAAATAATCCACCTCTTATTTTATTATTATTATATTATTATATTATTATATTATTATATTATTATATTTATTTATTTTTATAAATAAATATTATATTTAATATTTATGATTTTCCCAAAAATCATAATCTTCAACCAATCATTAAACAAACAATTAGAATCAAATTTCGCATAAAATCCATGGCTAATTTGCATTTTACATAATTTCCCAAATTTCCACAAAATACACACAACATTCGGATCATGGCCAGATTGCACAGTTTTCGAATTAATTCAATTAAAATACTCATATGACCTCCGAAAATTCCCAAATTTTACAGGATGATGGACAACACATTTTCGTGCATTTTTCATGAAGAACTATAAGCCAAATTATTTATAGATTAATTTATATAACTCCACGAAGCTTCTGGAACCTCTACCGTTTCGTCCAGAACGTACATCACCGAAAAACTTAGGTTTGACCCATCAAATCTCTTTCGTTTCTCCTGAAATTCGAGTATGTTATATATAAATATATCCTTTACAAGTTTCATGAGGAGATCTAGGTTAAATAACCAAAGTATGATTCTCTTTTAAGTCCTTGAAGTCTCGGGTGTCTCGGTTCACTTCAACAGAACCATCCGTCTCAAAGATCTAGCTGGTTAACTAGGCTATACTAATTTGTTTCTCCTCAAATTTGAGTATGTTATAGTTTAGGATGTTATCTACAACATTCATGAAGACAACAAAGTGAGATCTCCAACAGAAATCAACATGCAACCAAGAAATCAACAAAAGGTCAGTAGGAAATTCGCAGATCTAAAGCCTCCGTGAAATAGAACTTTTGACCCCCCATATCACGATCGTTTTCCATGAAATTCGAGTATGTCATACCTGAAGATGTTAGCTTCAACTTTCAGGAAGACACCGAAGCCAAAATCGCACTCCAAATACACATGCAAGCTCGAATAAGATACTGTCTACCACCAACCGAACGGAAACAGCCACATAACATGAACACATTCAACCCTTACTTCGGTATTTCGCCCAAATCACCCTTAAAACCGAACATGCAACCATCAAAACAACATGCAAGAGAAGTTAAGGACCCCCCACTTGCCTCCAAAATGAACGAACAGCAAGCACAAGGCGGCGTAGGACGGTCGGACAAGGCGGCGACGGCGAGACACGGCGGCGGCAACTCTCGGCTCCACCTCCTCTCTCTCGGTCTCTCCCCTTTCTCGAACACACTCTCTCTCTCTCTCACCTTTCTCGGCCAAAATGAGCTAGAGGAACCGGCCACTCTCTCTCCTAATCCCCTTTTTATATCCCATCATTTGTAATGATTAACTCACCTCAACCATGGCCAATGCATGAGGACTTGTCTTGCCACTTGTAATTCTTGTTTTTAAATTTGAATTTCAATGGGCTTGGGCTTAGGCCCAACCGGCCACTCCTTCTTGGGCTGGTCGAACTCCCCTCTTGGGCCCAATGGACCGACTAGCTTGGCCCACCAAGCTTTAGGCTAATGGGCCCAAGGCCCATTTCGAAAATTCAACCCCTTTTTCCTTTTTTTTTTTTTTTTTTTTGAATTCCTTTTAATTAATATTTATAAATTCAAATTTCATCTTGGCCAAAGTCTTGGGATATTTTTAATCATTGAAATTTAAATCATATGGCCAAGCATTTAAATTTAAATTTCCACAACACAAGCAAAATTCATCAAATTAAAAGACAAATTGGCCAAAGCATAAGCCATAAAATTCTATCACCTAATTAAAGAAATTTAACACACCTTAAGGCTCGGCTTTGAATTTGCGGGATGCCACAATTCTCCCCTCCTTAGAGAATTTCGTCCTCGAAATTCAAGCACTACTCGTGCCTTCTTGAAATAAATAGGGATACTTTTCCCTCATCTGATCCTCACTTTCCCATGTGGCTTCTTCCACATCATGATGTCGCCATAACACCTTAACCAATGGGATCTTTTTGGTCCTAAAAATTTGCTCCTTTTGATCTAGTATTTGCATTGGCTCCTCAATGTACCTTACTTTCTCATCCATTTTGATGCTTCATGATCGAGTATATGACCAGGATCCGGCTGGTATTTCCTCAACATCGATACATGAAACACATCGTGCAGATTTTCTAACTTAGGAGGTAACGCTAAACGATAAGCCACATCACCTATCCTCTCCAGAATTTCAAAAGGTCCAACAAATCTAGGGCTTAACTTACCCTTCTTCCCAAATCCAGATATTCCTTTCATTGGAGATACCTTAAGGAATACATGGTCTCCTATACCAAATTCCAAAGGCCTCCTACGTCTATCAGCGTAATCTTTCTGTCTACTCTGAGCTGTTCTAAGCCTTTCTCTGATAATATCAACAGCCTCGGTGGTAACTTGTACCATTTCAGGTCCTGTCAATTTCCTTTCACCTACTTCACTCCAAAGACAGAGTCCTACATCTCCTTCCATATAATGCTTCATAAGGTGACATACCTATACTCTTTCGAAAGCTATTGTTATAGGCGAATTCTACCAAATGCAATCTTTCATCCCAATTTCCTTTGAAATCAATTGCACGAGCCCTTAACATATCCTCTAATATCTGGATTACTCTTTCCGATTGACCATCCGTCGGGGATGAAAAGCTGTACTAAACCGAAGCTTAGATCCTAATGCAATTTGAAGACTTTTCAAAAAATTTGAAGTAAACCTCGAATCTCGATCGAAGTAATGGTCACCGGAACACCATGTAAGCGTACCACTTGACTTACATACATGTCCGCATACTTATCCATTGGGTAATCCATGTGAATCGCTAAGAAATGTGCCGACTTAGTCAATCGATCCACTATAACCCAAATTGAATCGTGACTACTTGATGTCCTTGGCAATCCTTGCACAAAGTCCATCGTTATATGTTCCCATTTCCATTCAGGGATGTCTAATGGTCTCAAAAGTCCTGCGGGTTTTCGATGTTCCGCTTTTACTTGCTGGCACGTTAAACATTGAGATACGTGTCTAGCCGTATCTGCTTTCATACCACTCCACCAAAATTGCTGACGTAAATTTCTGTACATCTTTGTACTTCCTGGGTGGATACTATAATTACTCTTATGTGCTTCTGACAGAATTTCCTTCCTTAATTCCTCATTGTTGGGAACACAAAGTCGTCCTTGACATCTCACTATTCCATCATCAGAGATCTGAAATTCTGATCTTTTCCCTAAAGATACAGCATCTTTCATTTTCAAAATCTCTGGGTCAGATTCTTGCAGAATTTTAATTCTTTGGATAATCTCTGGCTCAATTCTTAATGCACTAACCATACCAGTAAGACAATCCACTTCCAATTTAAATTCGGAATTTGCCACAGATTCCAACAATTTCCATTCTGCCATCCTCAAACTAGCTATTTCTACGGCCGACTTTCGACTAAGAGCATCTGCTACTCTATTCGCTTTTCCTGGATGATATCTTATCTCACAGTCATAATCCTTCAACAACTCCATCCACCTCCTTTGTCTCATGTTCAACTCCTTTTGTGAGAACAGATACTTCAAACTCTTGTGATCCATATAAATCTCAAACTTTTCTCCATACAAATAGTGTCTCCATATCTTCAAGGCAAACACTATAGCTGCTAGCTCTAAATTATGCGTCGGGTAATTTAGCTCATGAGGTTTCAATTGTCTTGATGCATAGGCTACAACCTTGCCATGCTGCATCAACACACATCCTAATCCTTTGTGGGATGCATCACTATACACCGTGAATCCATCAGGTCCAGTAGGTATAGTCAGAATTGGAGCTGAAGTCAATTTCCTTTTGAGCTCCTGAAAACTCATTTCACATTTTCCATTCCACTCAAACTTCACATTCTTTCGGGTCAACTTAGTTAAAGGTCCTGCTAATCTTGAAAATCCTTCAATGAATCTCCTATAATAACCAGCCAATCCTAAGAAACTTCGTATCTCAGTAGGTGTCGTTGGTCTCGGCCAATTCACCACCATTTCAACTTTTGCCGGGTCTCTGCGATTCCTTTTCCGACACCACATGTCCTAAAAATACTATCCGATCCAACTAGAATTCACACTTACTAAACTTAGCATACAACTTATGCTCTCTCGAGTCTCGCAAAACTATTCTCAAATGCTGCTCATGCTCTTTGGGCCCTTTTGAATATACCAAGATATCATCAATAAAGACAATCACAAATTGGTCTAAATAAGGCTAAAATATTCTATTCATCAAATCCATAAATGCAGCAGGGGCGTTAGTCAATCCAAACGGCATAACAAGGAACTCATAAAGTCCATAATGAGTTCTAAACGCAGTCTTAGGAATGTCCTCCTTTTTAATTCTTAAGCGATGATATCCCGATCTCAAATCAATCTTAGAGAAGACCGAACTTCCCTGGAGTTGATCAAATAAATCATCAATTCTAGGCAAAGGATACTTATTCTTAATAGTCACTTGATTCAACTGCCTATAGTCAATACACAAGCGCATTGACCCATCCTTCTTTTTCACAAACAAGACCGGTGCACCCCAAGGTGAAGCACTTGGTCTAATAAATCCTTTATCAAGCAATTCTTGCGTTGCACTTTCAACTCCTTCAATTCAACTAAAGCCATCCTATATGGAGCTTTTGATATTGGTCCTGTTCCAGGTATTAATTCAATTTCAAATTCAATCTCCCGCTCTCGCGGCAATCCAGGCAATTCCTCAGGAAATACATCTTGAAATTCGTTAACTACACGAACTTCCTCGAGATTAGGCTCCTCCCTGGCATAATCTCTAACTATGGCTAGGTACCCTTGACATCCTTCGTCAAGCAACTTACATGCTTCTACTGCCGAAATAAGAGCTACAGGAAAACAGGTTTGACCTCCTAGAAATTCACAACTAGACTGATCAGGTAAAACAAATTGCACCACTCTCCTATAACAATCCATTCTAGCCCGATACTTACGAAGCCAATCCATTCCTATAATAACATCAAAATCATACATAGCCATTACAACCAAGTCTATTTCCATGTCCTTTCCTCCCATTGATATCTTACAATTTCCACACACCAATGTAGACAATACCATATCCTTTAAAGGTGTGGAAACACAAAGAGGCATCTCAAGAGGCATAACTTCTATCCTATTCAAACATCTATATCTTTCAGACACAAACGAATGCGTTGCACCCGTGTCAAACAATGCATATGCCTTTTTGCCATTAATAAGAATCGTACCTGAGATAACATTCTTGGAAGCTTCCGCTTCCTCCTGGGTGATCGCATACACCCTTCCTTGTGCAGGTGGTCTCGAGGATTTCCTTGCGGATTTGACCTAACAAAGACACTCGATATCCCTATCGCACTGAGCCAACACTCACTTGCGACCTCTCTCGCGGGCAATTCCTCCTAAGATGTCCCACTTGTCCACAGCCAAAACATTTCTGTTGTCCAGGCTGATAGGGTGCTTTCCCTATGTTCAGGCCACTCCTTGCTCCTCCAAAATTTCCAAAATTTCCCTTCTTCTTCACATTCCAGGTCTGACCTTGACCAGAATAAGGCCTCTTCCCCTTTTTCACATCACTAAAATTCAACGGTTTCTTAAACTCAGACCGCTCTCTCAGCAATTCCTACTTTACTAACTGTGCCCTTTCATAAATCTCATTATAATCTCTTATGTTCAAAGGCACCAACTGCTTTCTAATGTCAGTCCTCAGCCCTTTCAGGAATCTCTTAGCCTTCTCCTCCTGATCCTCAATCAATCTAGGAGCATATCTAGACAATTCAGAAAATCTAGCCTCATACTGATCTACAGTCAACCCATTTTGTTCTAGCTGAACAAATTCAGTAATCTTCCTATCCTTAGCACAATCAGAGAAATGCTTCCTATTAAAAGCTCTAACAAACTCTTCCCAGCTAACATCAGTACCTGGTGGAAAGATTATATCCTTCGAAGCTCTCCACCAAAACTTTGCATTTCCCTCCAATTGGTACTCTGCTAAGACTATTTTCTCAGCATTAGTGCAATCTAACAGCCGGAAAATTTGTTCCATTCCATCAATCCATTGCTCGCCTCCTCGGGACTTCCCATTCCATTAAACTTAAGTGGCTTCGGCTTTAAAAACTGCTCCACTAGTCCTTGAGTACGGCGTTACGCTCTCGGGCTGTTCTTTGTGCCCGCCTCTCCATCGATTTCCAATATTGGCTAATGCCTACGGGATATCTTCCATTCGGGTTCAGCCCTTGCAGCAGAGGCTTCAGCCCTCGATGGATGAGCACTTCCCAGCTCGCACCATGACTCTCCTGCAAATTCCAAGCATTGCCTCAGGAATAATCTGAGACTCACTGCCTCCACTCAAAGCAATTACTACTATCATATAAGTAACATATACATGTTACTGGAAATTCAAGACAGACTACTGGGGATCTACGAGTGAATTCTCATCACCCGTTATTCAATTATTTCGTTTTAGACCCTATGGTGTGTATTGTCATCATGTTTCCTCAATTCCAAATGAGGCTCCTTATCACTCCAAATGAACCATTCGCTCGATACCAAAAAGGGCTCTTTGTGACACCCGAACCCTTCGCAGTCGTCACTAGCGCCGGTGTTACATCTTTTACCATCTCTATCTCTTGGCTAAATTAAGCCTTGCCGGATTAGAGGCATTTTTTTTTTTTTTTTTTTTTTTAAAGCGGTCCCATGCGCGACTCATAGCGAAAGCAAAATTCACATCGTCATCTATCTCCCTTCTAACCCATGATACAATTACACACCAGCTACACATCAGGATTTTATATACGAACATCAACACTTTATTTACATATTCTTTTAAGATGGGACTCCTCCTTTCTCGGGTCGATACAAAACAAGAAAAGCGAGGACTCGCCATGTCCCGCCTAAAATCTCAAAAAGAAACTATCAACCCTCTACATCAAGCGCACAAGCTCCCATCAAAGGTGTCGATTATCTACATCAAAAAGCTCGGCTCCTACTTGTCGCGCGTGAGTCTCACACCCAACCCGGTGCATCGGGTGGTGGCGGCGCAGCATCCTCGCATAGCACCATCTCGACGGACGTGAACAGAAATGAACTCTTGTATGACAGGGCCCCCAGCCAGGCCGATATCATACATAACTAAGCATCGCACTCGGATAAACGTCAATCCGGGCACAGAGGGAAAATCTAACTCCGTACACTCCACCTCAACATCAGACGGTAGACCGTAAAATACCCCACGCGAAACAGCAGGTAGCGGCATAGTGCTAATCTGAAATGTTATCCCCAAAAGGGGTGAGTACAACCACTCAGCAGATAGGGAAATCCAATAACAACTCAGTGCACCATGCATACCATCATACAATGTAGGCATTGCTTACCTTTTTGATGTCAAGCGTATTCATCCATCATCATATATATCATCATCATGGCATCTCATATATCATTATCGTTACACCATCATTAACCATGCATCACCATGCATATCACATCATATCATCATTAACCATGCATCACCATGCATATCACATCATATCATCATTAGCCATGCATCACCATGCATATTACATCATCATTGGCCATGTATCACCATGCATATCACATCATATCATTATTAACCATGCATCACCATGCATATCACATCATATCATCATTAGCCATGCATCACCATGCATATTACATCATCATTGGCCATGCATCACCATGCATATCACATCATAGATCAATTTCCACTTTTATTTATCAATTGATCCCCACATTATCTTTTCTCAAATCATCAAATTCACCATCATCACCATCCCTTCGGGCGAAACCTCCGACGGGGATCCCGGTATCCCAGCCATCTCATGGCCACCGGGCTTCCGGCCCCCCACATTCCGGGCATCTCGCATCTCAACTAGCATCACGAGGCATTCCCTTCGGGCAGAAACCTCCGACAGGGCTTCCGGCCTTTACCCTTCTAGCCGGGGATCTCGCACCCTAATCCTGGCATCGCGAGTCACTCCCTTCGGGCAGAAACCTCCGACTGGGCTTCCGGCCCCCCACATTCCGGGCATCCTGAAACTCCCAGGGAATCTCTGGAATTATGCCACTCGGCCACCAGATATCATCCTCCGCCACAACCTCTTACTCACATACCATTTTCCATTTTTTTATCATCCTTTTCATCTTGTTATTTCATGGCATATGATTTACATACATGCATCACAATTCATGATCATTCATACATCAATGCCGTATAACAATACATCATAATTCATGATCATACATGCATCGATGTCATATAGCAATGCATCATAATTCATGATCATTCATACATCAATGCCATATAACAATACATCATAATTAATGATCATACATGCATCAATGTCATATAGCAATGCATCATAATTCCATAGGACTCATGGCCAATAAAATAATCCACCTCTTATTTTATTATTATTATATTATTATATTATTATATTATTATATTATTATATTTATTTATTTTTATAAATAAATATTATATTTAATATTTATGATTTTCCCAAAAATCATAATCTTCAACCAATCATTAAACAAACAATTAGAATCAAATTTCGCATAAAATCCATGGCTAATTTGCATTTTACATAATTTCCCAAATTTCCACAAAATACACACAACATTCGGATCATGGCCAGATTGCACAGTTTTCGAATTAATTCAATTAAAATACTCATATGACCTCCGAAAATTCCCAAATTTTACAGGATGATGGACAACACATTTTCGTGCATTTTTCATGAAGAACTATAAGCCAAATTATTTATAGATTAATTTATATAACTCCACGAAGCTTCTGGAACCTCTACCGTTTCGTCCAGAACGTACATCACCGAAAAACTTAGGTTTGACCCATCAAATCTCTTTCGTTTCTCCTGAAATTCGAGTATGTTATATATAAATATATCCTTTACAAGTTTCATGAGGAGATCTAGGTTAAATAACCAAAGTATGATTCTCTTTTAAGTCCTTGAAGTCTCGGGTGTCTCGGTTCACTTCAACAGAACCATCCGTCTCAAAGATCTAGCTGGTTAACTAGGCTATACTAATTTGTTTCTCCTCAAATTTGAGTATGTTATAGTTTAGGATGTTATCTACAACATTCATGAAGACAACAAAGTGAGATCTCCAACAGAAATCAACATGCAACCAAGAAATCAACAAAAGGTCAGTAGGAAATTCGCAGATCTAAAGCCTCCGTGAAATAGAACTTTTGACCCCCCATATCACGATCGTTTTCCATGAAATTCGAGTATGTCATACCTGAAGATGTTAGCTTCAACTTTCAGGAAGACACCGAAGCCAAAATCGCACTCCAAATACACATGCAAGCTCGAATAAGATACTGTCTACCACCAACCGAACGGAAACAGCCACATAACATGAACACATTCAACCCTTACTTCGGTATTTCGCCCAAATCACCCTTAAAACCGAACATGCAACCATCAAAACAACATGCAAGAGAAGTTAAGGACCCCCCACTTGCCTCCAAAATGAACGAACAGCAAGCACAAGGCGGCGTAGGACGGTCGGACAAGGCGGCGACGGCGAGACACGGCGGCGGCAACTCTCGGCTCCACCTCCTCTCTCTCGGTCTCTCCCCTTTCTCGAACACACTCTCTCTCTCTCTCACCTTTCTCGGCCAAAATGAGCTAGAGGAACCGGCCACTCTCTCTCCTAATCCCCTTTTTATATCCCATCATTTGTAATGATTAACTCACCTCAACCATGGCCAATGCATGAGGACTTGTCTTGCCACTTGTAATTCTTGTTTTTAAATTTGAATTTCAATGGGCTTGGGCTTAGGCCCAACCGGCCACTCCTTCTTGGGCTGGTCGAACTCCCCTCTTGGGCCCAATGGACCGACTAGCTTGGCCCACCAAGCTTTAGGCTAATGGGCCCAAGGCCCATTTCGAAAATTCAACCCCTTTTTCCTTTTTTTTTTTTGAATTCCTTTTAATTAATATTTATAAATTCAAATTTCATCTTGGCCAAAGTCTTGGGATATTTTTAATCATTGAAATTTAAATCATATGGCCAAGCATTTAAATTTAAATTTCCACAACACAAGCAAAATTCATCAAATTAAAAGACAAATTGGCCAAAGCATAAGCCATAAAATTCTATCACCTAATTAAAGAAATTTAACACACCTTAAGGCTCGGCTTTGAATTTGCGGGATGCCACAATTCTCCCCTCCTTAGAGAATTTCGTCCTCGAAATTCAAGCACTACTCGCGCCTTCTTGAAATAAATAGGGATACTTTTCCCTCATCTGATCCTCACTTTCCCATGTGGCTTCTTCCACATCATGATGTCGCCATAACACCTTAACCAATGGGATCTTTTTGGTCCTAAAAATTTGCTCCTTTTGATCTAGTATTTGCACTGGCTCCTCAATGTACCTTACTTTCTCATCCATTTTGATGCTTCATGATCGAGTATATGACCAGGATCCGGCTGGTATTTCCTCAACATCGATACATGAAACACATCGTGCAGATTTTCTAACTTAGGAGGTAACGCTAAACGATAAGCCACATCACCTATCCTCTCCAGAATTTCAAAAGGTCCAACAAATCTAGGGCTTAACTTACCCTTCTTCCCAAATCCAGATATTCCTTTCATTGGAGATACCTTAAGGAATACATGGTCTCCTATACCAAATTCCAAAGGCCTCCTACGTCTATCAGCGTAATCTTTCTGTCTACTCTGAGCTGTTCTAAGCCTTTCCCTGATAATATCAACAGCCTCAGTGGTAACTTGTACCATTTCAGGTCCTGTCAATTTCCTTTCACCTACTTCACTCCAACAGACAGGAGTCCTACATCTCCTTCCATATAATGCTTCATAAGGTGACATACCTATACTCTTCTGAAAGCTATTGTTATAGGCGAATTCTACCAAATGCAATCTTTCATCCCAATTTCCTTTGAAATCAATTGCACGAGCCCTTAACATATCCTCTAATATCTGGATTACTCTTTCCGATTGACCATCTGTCTGGGGATGAAAAGCTGTACTAAACTGAAGCTTAGATCCTAATGCAATTTGAAGACTTTTCAAAAAATTTGAAGTAAACCTCGAATCTCGATCTGAAGTAATGGTCACTGGAACACCATGTAAGCGTACCACTTGACTTACATACATGTCCGCATACTTATCCATTGGGTAATCCATGTGAATCGCTAAGAAATGTGCCGACTTAGTCAATCGATCCACTATAACCCAAATTGAATCGTGACTACTTGATGTCCTTGGCAATCCTTGCACAAAGTCCATCGTTATATGTTCCCATTTCCATTCGGGGATGTCTAATGGTCTCAAAAAGTCCTGCGGGTTTTCGATGTTCCGCTTTTACTTGCTGGCACGTTAAACATTGAGATACGTGTCTAGCCGTATCTGCTTTCATACCACTCCACCAAAATTGCTGACGTAAATTTCTGTACATCTTTGTACTTCCTGGGTGGATACTATAATTACTCTTATGTGCTTCCGACAGAATTTCCTTCCTTAATTCCTCATTGTTGGGAACACAAAGTCGTCCTTGACATCTCACTATTCCATCATCGAGATCTGAAATTGATCTTTTCCCTAAAGATACAGCATCTTTCATTTTCAAAATCTACGGGTCGATTCTTGCAGAATTTTAATTCTTTGGATAATCTCTGGCTCAATTCTTAATGCACTAACCATACCAGTAAGACAATCCACTTCCAATTTAAATTCGGAATTTGCCACAGATTCCAACAATTTCCATTCTCGCCATCCTCAAACTAGCTATTTCTACGGCCGACTTTCGACTAAGAGCATCGCTACTCTATTCGCTTTTCCTGGATGATATCTTATCTCACAGTCATAATCCTTCAACAACTCCATCCACCTCCTTTGTCTCATGTTCAACTCCTTTTGTGAGAACAGATACTTCAAACTCTTATGATCCGTGTAAATCTCAAACTTTTCCCCATACAAATAGTGTCTCCATATCTTCAAGGCAAACACTATAGCTGCTAGCTCTAAATTATGCGTCGGGTAATTTAGCTCATGAGGTTTCAATTGTCTTGATGCATAGGCTACAACCTTGCCATGCTGCATCAACACACATCCTAATCCTTTGTGGGATGCATCACTATACACCGTGAATCCATCAGTCCGAGTAGGTATAGTCGAATTGGAGCTGAAGTCAATTTCCTTTTGAGCTCCCGAAAACTCATTTCACATTTTCCATTCCACTCAAACTTCACATTCTTTCGGGTCAACTTAGTTAAAGGTCCTGCTAATCTTGAAAATCCTTCAATGAATCTCCTATAATAACCAGCCAATCCTAAGAAACTTCGTATCTCAGTAGGTGTCGTTGGTCTCGGCCAATTCACCACCATTTCAACTTTTGCCGGGTCTACTGCGATTCCTTTTCCTGACACCACATGTCCTAAAAATACTATCCGATCCAACTAGAATTCACACTTACTAAACTTAGCATACAACTTATGCTCTCTCAGAGTCTGCAAAACTATTCTCAAATGCTGCTCATGCTCTTTGGGCCCTTTTGAATATACCAAGATATCATCAATAAAGACAATCACAAACTGGTCTAAATAAGGCTAAAATATTCTATTCATCAAATCCATAAATGCAGCAGGGGCGTTAGTCAATCCAAACGGCATAACAAGGAACTCATAAAGTCCATAATGAGTTCTAAACGCAGTCTTAGGAATGTCCTCCTTTTTAATTCTTAACTGATGATATCCCGATCTCAAATCAATCTTAGAGAAGACCGAACTTCCCTGGAGTTGATCAAATAAATCATCAATTCTAGGCAAAGGATACTTATTCTTAATAGTCACTTGATTCAACTGCCTATAGTCAATACACAAGCGCATTGACCCATCCTTCTTTTTCACAAACAAGACCGGTGCACCCCAAGGTGAAGCACTTGGTCTAATAAATCCTTTATCAAGCAATTCTTGCAGTTGCACTTTCAACTCCTTCAATTCAACTAAAGCCATCCTATATGGAGCTTTTGATATTGGTCCTGTTCCAGGTATTAATTCAATTTCAAATTCAATCTCCCGCTCTGGCGGCAATCCAGGCAATTCCTCAGGAAATACATCTTGAAATTCGTTAACTACACGAACTTCCTCGAGATTAGGCTCCTCCCTGGCATAATCTCTAACTATGGCTAGGTACCCTTGACATCCTTCGTCAAGCAACTTACATGCTTCTACTGCCGAAATAAGAGCTACAGGAAAACAGGTTTGACCTCCTAGAAATTCACAACTAGACTGATCAGGTAAAACAAATTGCACCACTCTCCTATAACAATCCATTCTAGCCCGATACTTACGAAGCCAATCCATTCCTATAATAACATCAAAATCATACATAGCCATTACAACCAAGTCTATTTCCATGTCCTTTCCTCCCATTGATATCTTACAATTTCCACACACCAATGTAGACAATACCATATCCTTTAAAGGTGTGGAAACACAAAGAGGCATCTCAAGAGGCATAACTTCTATCCTATTCAAACATCTATATCTTTCAGACACAAACGAATGCGTTGCACCCGTGTCAAACAATGCATATGCCTTTTTGCCATTAATAAGAATCGTACCTGAGATAACATTCTTGGAAGCTTCCGCTTCCTCCTGGGTGATCGCATACACCCTTCCTTGTGCAGGTGGTCTCTGAGGATTTCCTTGCGGATTTGACCTAACAGCACTCTGATATCCCTATCGCACTGAGCCAACACTCACTTGCGACCTCTCTCGCGGGCAATTCCTCCTAAGATGTCCCACTTGTCCACAGCCAAAACATTTCTGTTGTCCAGGCTGATAGGGTGCTTTCCCTATGTTCAGGCCACTCCTTGCTCCTCCAAAATTTCCAAAATTTCCCTTCTTCTTCACATTCCAGGTCTGACCTTGACCAGAATAAGGCCTCTTCCCCTTTTTCACATCACTAAAATTCAACGGTTTCTTAAACTCAGACCGCTCTCTCAGCAATTCCTACTTTACTAACTGTGCCCTTTCATAAATCTCATTATAATCTCTTATGTTCAAAGGCACCAACTGCTTTCTAATGTCAGTCCTCGGCCCTTTCAGGAATCTCTTAGCCTTCTCCTCCCGATCCTCAATCAATCTAGGAGCATATCTAGACAATTCAGAAAATCTAGCCTCATACCGATCTACAAGTCAACCCATTTTGTTCTAGCTGAACAAATTCAGTAATCTTCCTATCCTTAGCACAGTCAGAGAAATGCTTCCTATTAAAAGCTCTAACAAACTCTTCCCAGCTAACATCAGTACCTGGTGGAAAGATTATATCCTTCGAAGCTCTCCACCAAAACTTTGCATTTCCCTCCAATTGGTACTCTGCTAAGACTATTTTCTCAGCATTAGTGCAATCTAACAGCCGGAAAATTTGTTCCATTCCATCAATCCATTGCTCTGCCTCCTCAGGACTTCCCATTCCATTAAACTTAAGTGGCTTCAGCTTTAAAAACTGCTCCACTAGTCCTTGAGTACGGCGTTCTGCTCCGGGCTGTTGCTGTGCCCGCCTCTCCATCAGATTTCCAATATTGGCTAATGCCTACAGGATATCTTCCATTCGGGGTTCAGCCCTTGCAGCAGAGGCTTCAGCCCTCGATGGATGAGCACTTCCAGCTCGCACCATGACTCTCCTGCAAATTCCAAGCATTGCCTCAGGAATAATCTGAGACTCACTGCCTCCACTCAAAGCAATTACTACTATCATATAAGTAACATATACATGTTACTGGAAATTCAAGACAGACTACTGGGGATCTACGAGTGAATTCTCATCACCCGTTATTCAATTATTTCGTTTTAGACCCTATGGTGTGTATTGTCATCATGTTTCCTCAATTCCAAATGAGGCTCCTTATCACTCCAAATGAACCATTCGCTCTGATACCAAAAAGGGCTGCTGTGACACCCCGAACCCTTCGCAGGTCGTCACTAGCGCCGGTGTTACATCTTTTACCATCTCTATCTCTTGGCTAAATTAAGCCTTGCCAGATTAGAGGCATTTTTTTTTTTTTTTAAAGCGGTCCCATGCGCGACTCATAGCGGAAGCAAAATTCACATCGTCATCTATCTCCCTTCTAACCCATGATACAATTACACACCAGCTACACATCAGGATTTTATATACGAACATCAACACTTTATTTACATATTCTTTTAAGATGGGACTCCTCTTTTCTCGGGTCGATACAAAACAAGAAAAGCGAGGACTCTGCCATGTCCTGCCTAAAATCTCAAAAAGAAACTATCAACCCTCTACATCAAGCGCACAAGCTCCCATCAAAGGTGTCGATTATCTACATCAAAAAGCTCGGCTCCTACTTGTCGCGCGTGAGTCTCACACCCAACCCGGTGCATCAGGTGGTGGCGGCGGCAGCATCCCTCGCATAGCACCATCTCGACGGACGTGAACAGAAATGAACTCTTGTATGACAGGGCCCCCAGCCAGGCCGATATCATACATAACTAAGCATCACACTCGGATAAACGTCAATCCGGGCACAGAGGGAAAATCTAACTCCGTACACTCCACCTCAACATCGACGGTAGACCGTAAAATACCCCACGCGAAACAACGGGTAGCGGCATAGTGCTAATCTGAAATGTTATCCCAAAAGGGGTGAGTACAACCACTCGGCAGATAGGGAAATCCAATAACAACTCAGTGCACCATGCATACCATCATACAATGTAGGCATTGCTTACCTTTTTGATGTCAAGCGTATTCATCCATCATCATATATATCATCATCATGGCATCTCATATATCATTATCGTTACACCATCATTAACCATGCATCACCATGCATATCACATCATATCATCATTAACCATGCATCACCATGCATATCACATCATATCATCATTAGCCATGCATCACCATGCATATTACATCATCATTGGCCATGTATCACCATGCATATCACATCATATCATTATTAACCATGCATCACCATGCATATCACATCATATCATCATTAGCCATGCATCACCATGCATATTACATCATCATTGGCCATGCATCACCATGCATATCACATCATAGATCAATTTCCACTTTTATTTATCAATTGATCCCCACATTATCTTTTCTCAAATCATCAAATTCACCATCATCACCATCCCTTCGGGCAGAAACCTCCGACAGGGATCCCAGTATCCCAGCCATCTCATGGCCACTGGGCTTCCGGCCCCCCACATTCCGGGCATCTCGCATCTCAACTAGCATCACGAGGCATTCCCTTCGGGCAGAAACCTCCGACAGGGCTTCCGGCCTTTACCCTTCTAGCCGGGGATCTCGCACCC
This sequence comes from Eucalyptus victrix, assembly GCA_016097545.1. Lineage (NCBI taxonomy): Eukaryota > Viridiplantae > Streptophyta > Magnoliopsida > Myrtales > Myrtaceae > Eucalyptus > Eucalyptus victrix. Next base: position 32,503,591 of record CM027844.1, read on the forward strand.
TAATCCTGGCATCGCGAGTCACTCCCTTCGGGCAGAAACCTCCGACAGGGCTTCCGGCCCCCCACATTCCGGGCATCCTGAAACTCCCAGGGAATCTCTGGAATTATGCCACTCGGCCACCAGATATCATCCTCCGCCACAACCTCTTACTCACATACCATTTTCCATTTTTTTATCATCCTTTTCATCTTGTTATTTCATGGCATATGATTTACATACATGCATCACAATTCATGATCATTCATACATCAATGCCGTATAACAATACATCATAATTCATGATCATACATGCATCAATGTCATATAGCAATGCATCACAATTCATGATCATTCATACATCAATGCCGTATAACAATACATCATAATTCATGATCATACATGCATCAATGTCATATAGCAATGCATCATAATTCCATAGGACTCATGGCCAATAAAATAATCCACCTCTTATTTTATTATTATTATATTATTATATTATTATATTATTATATTTATTTATTTTCATAAATAAATATTATATTTAATATTTATGATTTTCCCAAAAATCATAATCTTCAACCAATCATTAAACAAACAATTAGAATCAAATTTCGCATAAAATCCATGGCTAATTTGCATTTTACATAATTTCCCAAATTTCCACAAAATACACACAACATTCGGATCATGGCCAGATTGCACAGTTTTCGAATTAATTCAATTAAAATACTCATATGACCTCCGAAAATTCCCAAATTTTACAGGATGATGGACAACACATTTTCGTGCATTTTTCATGAAGAACTATAAGCAAAATTATTTATAGATTAATTTATATAACTCCACGAAGCTTCTGGAACCTCTACCGTTTCGTCCAGAACGTACATCACCGAAAAACTTAGGTTTGACCCATCAAATCTCTTTCGTTTCTCCTGAAATTCGAGTATGTTATATATAAATATATCCTTTACAAGTTTCATGAGGAGATCTAGGTTAAATAACCAAAGTATTATTCTCTTTTAAGTCCTTGAAGTCTCGGGTGTCTCGGTTCACTTCAACAGAACCATCCGTCTCAAAGATCTAGCTGGTTAACTAGGCTATACTAATTTGTTTCTCCTCAAATTTGAGTATGTTATAGTTTAGGATGTTATCTACAACATTCATGAAGACAACAAAGTGAGATCTCCAACAGAAATCAACATGCAACCAAGAAATCAACAAAAGGTCAGTAGGAAATTCGCAGATCTAAAGCCTCCGTGAAATAGAACTTTTGACCCCCCATATCACGATCGTTTTCCATGAAATTCGAGTATGTCATACCTGAAGATGTTAGCTTCAACTTTCAGGAAGACACCGAAGCCAAAATCGCACTCCAAATACACATGCAAGCTCGAATAAGATACTGTCTACCACCAACCGAACGGAAACAGCCACATAACATGAACACATTCAACCCTTACTTCGGTATTTCGCCCAAATCACCCTTAAAACCGAACATGCAACCATCAAAACAACATGCAAGAGAAGTTAAGGACCCCCCACTTGCCTCCAAAATGAACGAACAGCAAGCACAAGGCAGCGTAGGACGGTCGGACAAGGCGGCGACGGCGAGACACGGCGGCGGCAACTCTCGGCTCCACCTCCTCTCTCTCGGTCTCTCCCCTTTCTCGAACACACTCTCTCTCTCTCTCACCTTTCTCGGCCAAAATGAGCTAGAGGAACCGGCCACTCTCTCTCCTAATCCCCTTTTTATATCCCATCATTTGTAATGATTAACTCACCTCAACCATGGCCAATGCATGAGGACTTGTCTTGCCACTTGTAATTCTTGTTTTTAAATTTGAATTTCAATGGGCTTGGGCTTAGGCCCAACCGACCACTCCTTCTTGGGCTGGTCGAACTCCCCTCTTGGGCCCAATGGGCCGAGTAGCTTGGCCCACCAAGCTTTAGGCTAATGGGCCCAAGGCCCATTTCGAAAATTCAACCCCTTTTTCTTTTTTTTTTTTTTGAATTCCTTTTAATTAATATTTCTAAATTCAAATTTCATCTTGGCCAAAGTCTTGGGATATTTTTAATCATTGAAATTTAAATCATATGGCCAAGCATTTAAATTTAAATTTCCACAACACAAGCAAAATTCATCAAATTAAAAGACAAATTGACCAAAGCATAAGCCATAAAATTCTATCACCTAATTAAAGACATTTAACACACCTTAAGGCTCGGCTTTGAATTTCCGGGATGCCACAATTCCCTTCGGGCAAAAACCTCCGACAGGGCTACCGGCATTTACACTCCCTAGCCGGGCATCTCGCACCCCAATCCTGGCATCGCGAGGCATTCCCCTCTTGCAAAAACTTCCGACAGGACTTCCGCCCCCCCACATTCCGGGCATCTTGAATCTCCCAGGGCCATCCGGCAATGTATCTCTATACATTCCGGGCATCATCCTCCACCACAACCACCTCCTCATTTACCATTATCCGTGTTTACCAATTTCAGTCTTAATTTAGCATGATATATGATATATTGGCAATCATCAATCATGATCAACATTGAATTCATACACGCATCTCAATGCATACATCAAGACCCATCACACATACTACATGGTGAAATTATTTATAAAATATAATTCATGGAATTTATGCCAATTAAAATAATCCATTTATCATGCTCTTTTTCATTTATTTAAATTCCCGCTTATGTCATTTTCAAAAATATTAAATTTAATTATTTATATAATCTCAAAAATCATAAGATTAAGGCAAGTAATAAATAGGACAATAGGATAATCATTTCATGCTAAATACACGGCCAATGAGAAATCCACACAAATCCATAATTTACTCAAAACAGCATGTAATTTTCGGATGAAACCAGAATGCAGTCTCCGAAGAAATTCGATTAAAATATCCATACGACCTCCAAAAATTACAAAATTTTACCGAGTTACAGCCAAGAAATTTTCGTACATCTTTCATGAATACTTCCAAGCCAGATTATTTTTATATTAATTTCTACAGTCTCACGAAGCTTCTGGATCCATTACTGCATCGTCCAGTGCATGCTTCTCCGAAATACTGAGTTTTGACCTACCTATTCTCTTTCGTTTCTTCTGAAATTTAGATATGTTATACAACAAGACGTTCTATACAAGTTTCATGAAGAGATATAAGTCAAATAACCAGAGTATGGTCGTCATTTAAGTCCATGAAGTCTCGGGTGTCCTGAAATACATCTCCAGAATTACTGTCTTCAAGATCTAGTCGATTTACTAGGCTATACTTGTTCATTTCACTTCAAATTTGAGTATGTTGTATTTTAAGATGTCCCCTGCAACTTTCATGAAGATATCAAAGAAATATTCTTAGCAAAAATCAACATGCAACCACAAATCCAACAAGATGTCAGTGAAATCGTTCCAGATCTGAGGTCTCCGTAGAATGAGAGTTTAACCCCTTAAATCTCCATAATTTTCCACAAAATTTCAGTATGTTGTAGTTCAAGATGTTAGCTACAACTTTCATAAGAGATCAAAGCCAAAATCGGACTCCAAACATGCATGAAAGCTCACACAACATTCTGACTCAAACGGATTCATACGAAACAGCAATACCACTTCAAGAACAAACCATCCTTACTTCGGTTTTCCTCACCTAATCACCCAAACTCGACACTATATTAACCATACATGTAACAAACACACATGCAAGAGCAGCTAGAGGACTCCCACTTGCCTCTAGACCGGGAAGACGACGGCACACGGCTGCGAGCACGGCGGCACACGAGCGGACAGACGGCGAACGTTGACTCCTCCTCTCGGCTTCTCCTCCCTCTCGGCCGCTCTCTCCCTCTCTCTCGCACAACTCTCTCTCTCTCTTTGGGCGAGCAATTAACCAGCCACTCTCCTCTCTCTCTTCCCTTTTATCCCCCTAAACCTCATCATTAGTAATGATTAGGTTGCCTTATCAATGGCCAATGCATGGCCTTCTTTTTGCCACTTGTTACAACGCTTGCATGATGGGCTTGGGCCTCCTTTTTGGGCCTCCTTTGTGGCCGACGGCCACACCTCCTTGGGCCTCAATGGGCCGGCGACAGCCCCATCCCATGGGCTTCTATTGGGCTAGCCATTCAGCCCACCAAAATCCCCCTTTTTGGGCCTAAGGCCCTAACCTAATTTAAATCCTAAATTTCACCTTTAAACACTTTCAATTCTTTCTTTTATGGAATTTAAATTTTTAAATTTCACATGGCCAAAGCCTTGTGATATTTTATTTATAGACACTTTAATTTATAAAGTGTATGGCCAAGCATAAACTATCATCATTAATCTATCAAATTTAAAATCTCATAAACATAAGCACAAATCACCTAATCTTAACAAGACTAATGGCTAAAGCATTAACCATAGGTAATTTCATTACCTAATTAGAGGCTTTAACACACCTTATAATTTGACTTGGAATCTTGGGATGCCACACCTCGCATGACCGGAGCGAGAGGCATCTGTCTTATCTGAAATGTTGGTCCTCAAAGGGGTGAGTACAACCACTCAGCAAGTAAATGATCTAATCACTACTCAATGCATCAAACAAACAATCATAACATCATAGTAGAGTAAATATCATTCATGCACCTAAACATAACTTACCCTACAGCTATGCATATGTCATCATACCATATGTGCGTACACCATCATGCACTCATCATCAATCATTCATGCATATCCATCATGCCATAGATGCATATACAACCATGCACTCATCATCAAGCATTCATGCATATCCATGCCTTATGTGCACATACCACCATGCACTCATACACATCACATCTTACAGCCATGTATACATATCACCATACCATGCATGATTCAATTTCCGCTTTTTATCTTTCAGAGTCACCATATGTTTCTTTCCCGGGACCAGCAATTTGCATCCCACATTTTATCGCTCGCACCCAACCTGGCGTTATGAGGAACCTCTGGCACACACCTCCGGGCATCCAGCACACACCTCCGGGCATCTCGACACTCCCGAGGACATCCGGCACACACATTCTGGGCATTTGGCACCCACCTCTGGGCATCCCAACACTCCCGGGGCATCGTCGGCTCACACCTCCGACGATATCCTCATTTATAATAATTCATATTCACATTTGTGTCTTAATATCAACATGGCACATAATGTAATGGCAACAAGGTCAATTTCAGCTTTTGAAATTCCCAGAATCCAGCTTGCTCAGTTTTAGAAAACATTTTCATTAAATACCCAAATGACCTTCAAAAATTATGAAATTTAAACATGTGATAGTCAATACATAAGGGCAGATACTTCATGAAGAACAATACACCAAAAGATTCCCATATAGCTTAATACAGAACACACATCACAGCACTACTAATTCTGTCCATTCCAATTGCACAGTTTTTTAAACATTTTTGGTTAAATAGGCAAATGAACTTCAACAATTACGAAATTTGAATATGTTGTAGTCAATACATAAAAAAAGATATTTCATGCAGAACACTTTTCCAAAAGAATCTCACATAGAACGGTATAGACCACGCATTACAACGTTACCAAGTCAGAACACATCAGATTACACAGTTTTAGAAACATTTTCGATTAAATATCCAAATGATCTTCAAAAATTATAAAATTCAACTATGTGATAGCCAAGACTATAAGGTAAATATTTTATGCAGACATCGAAGTCATATTCATTCTAGGAAATGAAATATAGGCAGTTGAAACTTCTGTTCCTAGTACCGAAATTTCCAGATCTAACCATCTCCAAAAGACCTCGATTTTACCTACCTATTCTTGTTTTTTTCTCTAAATTTTTGATATGTTAAATCTCAGATTGTCCTTTACATATTTTGTTAAGAAACCAAAGTGAAATTTCAACAACAAGATAGCCTTACAGTCCATGCATTCATCAAAGGTAGCTACCAAAATCTCCAGATTCAGTCTTTCCAAAGAATAAAGATTTCACCAACTTATACTTGTTTTTTTGTCCCAAATTTGAGTATGGTATACTCCAAGAATTCCTTAACAACTTTCATTCAGAAGTCAAAGCCAAAATCAAACTCAGACATCACATGCAAGTCACTAGAACATCCAAGGTCGAGCTGTTTCTCAAGAACAGTTTACTGGACTAGAACCACCACACTTAAAACTTCGGTTTTTCACATCCTAAACATCCTAAATTTTCCGCCATTCAATCACATACACTAGGCACAACATGCAAGAGTAGATCAAGGATCCCACTTGCCTCTAAACCGAGCAAACAGCAAGTACCACGGCGACAGACGACGGACGCACGGCAGACGGTCGACGAGCGGCTCTCCTCCTTCCTCTCTTCCTTTCTCCCTTTCTTCCTTTCTTTCTTCTCTTTCTCTCCTCTCTTTCTCTCTCGGACGAACTCCCTCTCTCTCCCCAAATTTTCTTCCCTTCCATCATTAGCTATCATTAGCATTTGCATGGAAGACACTTGGCAACTAGGAGGGAACACATGGCCTTCTCCATGCAAGATGGGCCTCCATCTTCGGCTGGGCTTAGGCCAGCCATGGGCCGACGGCAGCTCTCCTCCTTGGCTTCGTGGGCCGGTCGAGAATGGGGTGAGGCAATGGGCTAGTTTGGGCCTTTAATTGTCCAGCCCATCCTCATCCTATTAATTCACCTAATTCTTAATTATATAAACACCAAATTAGAATTTATAATTCACAAAACTTTGTGACCTATCTTAATAAATTCCAATCCATAATTCACATGGCCAAAATAGAATTTTCCTATCAAATAATTACCCACCAATAGCTTGGCCAAAAGTCTCAATGCAAGACGTAAATTAGAGCACCTCTAATGATTGGCAAGGAATTCTAGGATGCCACAATTCTCCTTTCCTTAGAGAATTTCGTCCCCGAAATTTGACAGTTACTCATGCCTTTTGAAACAAGTAAGGATACTTTTCCTTCATCTTACCTTCACTCTCCCATGTGGCTTCTTCCGTATCATGATGTCGCCATAATATCTTGACCAAATGAATTGTCTTGGTCCTAAGGACTTGCTCCTTTTGATCCAGTACTTGCACAGGCTCTTCGATGTACCCCACTTTCTCATCCACTTTGATGGCTTCATGATCGAGTATGTGACCAGGATCCAGCTGGTACTTTCTCAACATCGACACATGAAACACATCATGTAATTTTCCCAATTTAGGAGGTAACGCCAAACGATAAGCTACATCTCCTATTCTTTCAAGTATCTCAAAAAGTCCAACAAATCTGGGGCTCAGCTTACCTTTCATTCTGAATCGAGATATTCCTTTCATAGGAGATACCTTAAGAAATACGTGATCTCCCACATTAAAATCTAAAGGCCTTCTACGCCTATATGCATAATCTCTCTACCAATTTTGGGCTGTCTTAAGTCTTTTCTTGATTATTTCGACCGCTTCTATAGTAACTTGTACTATCTCTAGTCCTGTCAATTTTCTTTCACCTACTTCATTCCAACAGATAGGGGTCCTGCATCTCCTTCCATATAATGCCTCATACGGAGCCATGCCTATACTTTTTTGAAAACTATTGTTATAGGTGAACTCTATCAGGTGTAAATTCTCATCCCAATTTCCTTTAAAGTCAATGACACATGCTCTCAACATATCTTCTAGAGTCTAAATCACTCTTTCTGTTTGCCCATCTGTTTAAGGATGAAAGGCAGTACTAAATTGAAGCTTTGTTCCTAAGGCATCTTGAAGACTTCGCCAAAAATTTGAAGTAAACCTAGAGTCCCGATCAAAAGTGATCGTTACAGGAATACCATGCAAGCGTATTACCTAGCTTACATACATCTCAGCAAGTTTACTCATTGAGTAATTTACACGGACAGTTAGGAAATGGCAGACTTCGTCAAACGATCCACTATTACCCAAATAGAGTTGTGACCATTTGATGTCCTTGGAAGTCCTTGCACAAAGTCCATCGTTACATGTTCTCACTTCCACTCTAATATATCCAATGGTCTCAACAGTCCTGCGGGTTTGCGGTGTTCCTCCTTTACTTGCTGACACGTTAAGCATTGAGAGACATGCTTAGCTATATCCTTCTTCATGCCATTTCACCAAAATTGCTGACGTAGATTCCTGTACATCTTTGTACTTCCTGGATGAATACTATAATTACTCCTATGTGCCTTAGACAAAATTTCCTTCTTCACTTCTTCATTTTCGGGAACACAAAGTCGTCTTTTGCATCTTATTACACCATCTTTAAAGACTTGAAATTCCGGTCTTTTCCCTAAAGACACTGCATCTTTTACTTTCATAATCTCCGGGTCAAACTCTTGCAGGATCTTAATTTTTTGAATAATTTTGGGTTCAATCCTTAATGCAATAAGCATACCAGTGAGGCAATCCATTTCCAATTTAAAGTTTGAATCCACAATAGACTTTAACAGATTCCACTCTGTTATTCTTAGACTAGCCATGTCCATAGCCGACTTTCGACTAAGGGCATCTGCCACTTTATTTTCTTTTCCTGGATGATATCGTATCTCACAGTCATAATCTTTCAACGACTTCATCCACCTCCTTTGTCTCATGTTCAATTCCTTTTGTGAAAATAGATACTTTAAGCTCTTATGATCTGTATAGATTTGAAACTTTTTTTCCATACAGATAGTGTCTCCATATCTTCAAAGCAAACACTATAGCTGCCAATTCTAAATCATGTGTTGGGTAATTCAGCTTATGAGGTTTCAATTGCCTCGATGCATAGGCTATGACCTTGCCATGCTACATCCCAATCCTTTGTGAGATGCATCACTATACACCGTAAAACCATCAGATCCAGACAATATAGTCAGGATTGGAGCTAAAGTCAATTTTCTTTTAAGTTCCTAAAAACTCCCTTCACATTCCTCACTCCATTCAAACTTCGCGTTCTTTCGAGTCAATTTTGTTAAAGGGCCTGCCAATTTTGAAAACCCTTCAATAAACCTTCTGTAATAACCAACCAGTCCTAAGAAACTCCATATCTCAGTGGGTGTTGTCGATCTCGGCCAATTTATTACCATCTCGACTTTTGCCGGGTCCACTGAAATTCCTCCTCCTGACACCACGTGTCCTAAAAATGCTATCCGGTTCAACCATAATTCACATTTGTTGAATTTAGCATACAACTTATGATCACTCAAAGTTTGCAAAACCATACTCAAGTGTTGCTCATGCTCTTCAGGTCCTTTAGAATATACCAGGATATCATCAATGAAAACAATCACAAACTGATCCAAATAAGGTTTAAATATCCTATTCATTAGATCCATAAACGCAGCCAGTGCATTTTTCAATCCAAATGGCATAACTAAGAACTCATAATGTCCATAACGAGTCCTAAATGTAGTCTTAGGAATGACTTCTTTCTTAATCCTTAACTGATGGTATCCCGACCTCAAGTCAATCTTAGAAAAGACTGAACTTCCTTGCAATTGATCAAATAAATCATCAATTCTAGGCAAAGGATACTTATTCTTTATAGTCACTTGATTCAGCTGTTTATAATCAATACACAGACGCATCGACCCATCTTTCTTTTTCACAAACAAGACTGGTGCACCCCATGGTGAAGCACTTGGCCTAATGAATCCTTTATCAAGCAACTCTTGTAATTGCACCTTCAATTCCTTCAACTCGATTAAGGCCATCCTATACGGGGCTTTCGATATTGGTCCTGTTCCAAGCATTAATTCAATTTCAAACTCAATTTCTCGCTCTAGTGGTATGTGGCACCCCCGAACACCTTAGGACACCACAGCTCCCTATCGCTCCTCCTTGTGAATACCAATCACATCTCTCAGCGGAAGCACCGAAGTTCATAGACACATTTTTTTTTTTTTGAAAACATAAGAGTTTAGCGCAGCTCATACCAAAATTAAAAACGAGTCTCACCATCTTTCCCTCCAATAACTATAATGCAATGCACACCAACTACACATCATATGAAAAGATGAAGCCGAGCCACTTTTATTTATATATTTTCATGATGGATTTCCCGGGTTGGTACTGTTGGAGAAATTCTCTTGAAGTATTTTGAAGCTGACAAAACATTTCCATCAGTCTAGTCTGAAGGTTTGCAGACTCTGCCATTTAAAGTCTGAAGACATCCGGACAGCCAGACTCAAGACTCAAAGTCTATCCTCATTGACAGTCTCTAATCCGTTGAAGAAAGGTTACCCAGAACTGGATGTTTTGTTAAAGGCTTGACCTTATCAACTGGAGAAGATCTCATGGCTGGAATAGACACAACAGAATTCTTTGATTGATCGAGATTGACTCGAAGATTAAGGAATCGATGATTGCCTAAATATTCTTGGAAGGTTCTACTTATGGAAACCGAGATCCTGATTGTATGGGCGAACAGGATTGATGGGCTATCGACACGTTCCTTTAATAGTCGAATGATCTTCCTAATTGATTCCGTCCAACGGGTAGATTGGAGGAATTCCTTTGGTAAGTGCCAACGGGTGTGATGGCATAAAGGAGTATATAAGGAAGACGTTCTAAGTTGTTGAGGTGTGCGCGATAGAAGAATTTCAAAGTCTGAGGCTCCTTGTTGTTTAGACAATTCCTTTGAGCGAATACTTGTATACAAAAGAGAGTCTATATTTGTGATAAACCTTGAGGAGGTGTGATAAAACATCTACACTGTGGAATCAAGGAAAAGCTGAGCTATAGCTTCTCTTTTGTTCATAGTGAAATCCAGCCGATGGGCTGTCAGTGTGGAAGAGTGGACGTAGGCTTGGATTAAGCCGAACTACTATAAAACCTGTGTTCAATCTTCTCTCCCTCACTCTCTTTACTTTGATCGTAAATCATTTTGTGAACTCTTTTCTATCGACTGCCTAGAATCGCTTCCTTATCTCAATAAAGTGTTTGTGCACCTATTCACCCCCCTCTAGGTGCTTATACTAGCTATCTCAATTGGTATCAGAGCTCGTGTACTCACTTTGTTTGAAGTGTTTTACTTCAGAGTAAAAAATCCATGGCTAGTATGTTGGCTCCAGGACTGGTAGAAGGGCAAAGCAACACCAGACCGCCTTACTTTGATGGAAAGGACTACAACATATGGAAGAACAAGATGAAGGCATTCTTAAGATCAAAGGATCCTCTGGAATGGGACCTTGTAGAAAAAGGAATCATTCCTAAAGTTGCATCTATCTCAGAAAGAGGAAAGGACACTGTTGAGTCCAGCGAAATGAGTCAGGAAGAGATAGTCAAGAGACAAGCTCTTGATGCAAAAGCAATTTACTCTTTATATTGTGCTTTATCACCTACTGAATATAACAGAATATCTTCTTGTGATACAGCCAAAGAAGTCTGGGATAGATTACACATTATCTATGAAGGAACCGATCAAGTGAAAGAAACATGAATCAACATTCTTCTCGGTCAATACGAAGCCTTCAGAATGAAACCAGAAGAATCTATAACTGACATGTTTAGTCATTTTACAGAAATCGTGAACGGTCTTGAAAATCAAGGTCAACCAATTTCTGATCCCATAAAAGTAAACAAGCTACTGCGTGGACTCTCCAAGGATTGGAATCACATTAAGACCTCAATCGGAGAGACTCAAAGAATCATGCCACTATCTGTCGATGAGCTGGTTGGGACCCTTCAGTCTTATGAAGTGGAACGAATCAATGAAGATGAAGATCCCAAAGGTAAGAAATCAATTGCATTAAAATCTAATGATGATTCTGATATAACAGATTCTGAAGACGACATGGATAATGAAGAACTTGCTCTCATGATAAGAAGATTCAGAAAGCTGAATAGAAAATGAAGAAGATTTAATTCAAGGAAACATAATTTTCAAAAGCAACAGACCAAGTCTGTTGAAGATGATGAATCAAATAAAGATGTAGTCTGCTTTGAATGCAAGAAAAATGGACATATCGACCTAACCTGTCCTCTTCTGAGGAAGAAGAAAGGAAAAACTAAAAGGTATCGAAAGGCTCTCAAAGCTGAAACCCGGAGTGATACGGAGTGTGAAGATAGTGCCAACATATGTCTAATGGCACAATCGACTCGAATCAAACTCCGAGACCGATTCGATTCGAGTAAAGTGAATTCGAGGTAAGTAATTTCAAAATCCCTATTAAAGTTTCAAAATACATTGATGAATTATGTTTTAGTCTTAAGACTTCTCTTAAAAGAATTTCTGAACTCAAAAAGGAGAATTTTGTTTTAAAAAACAAGAGAACGTTTTGAAAGAAAAAGTGAAATGCTTAGACCGGGATGATATCTCAAAGAAAGTAAAGATAATCTTTTGAAAGAAAATGCATTTCTGAAAAATGATATTTCAAATGTTTCCAAAAGATTTTCTCTAGGATCTGAACAACTGGAGAAAATTCTTTCTGTTCAAAGACCTTATTTCAATAAATCTGGTTTAGGAATGACTTTGCTGAAACCATTTCTTTAATCGATTTTCCTAAAGTAAAAGAAAGAATTAAACAAAGACCAATAAGGAATGCTTACAAAAACCATTTTGAAAGGACCTTTGTCAAAAAAGTAGGTCGCAATGCTCTTAGATGTTCAAAATGCAATAGTGCAGATCATTTTGAGAAAGAATGTCCTATGGCTTGGAGACCTGTCAATAAAGTCTGGGCAAAAACCGTATATCAGACTAACTCAAAAGGACCCAAGAAAATATGGGTACCAAAGAAAGCTTGAGTTTCATTTTAAATGCAGGTCACTATCAAGAAAAATGTGAAATGGTACCTGGATAGTGGATGCTCGAGACACATGACAGGAGATTCAAATTGTTTCATAAAGCTTGTTCAAGTGAATGGTGGAAAAGTCTCATTTTGAGGAAACAGCAAAGGAAAAATAGTGGGATTTGGAACTGTAATGATTGGGAACCTCACAATAAGCAATGTTTCTTTAGTTGAAGGGCTCAATTACAACCTTTCGATCGTCGGCTACGTGATGCCGGTTTCAAAATCAACTTTCAAGAGGGTATTTGTTCAGGAACCAGTAAGGACTCTACTCAGTCTTTCATGGGTCGAAGACATGGGAATATCTACCTCTTAGACGTGAAACCAAATGAATCGCAATGTCTAATCTCAATACAAGACGAAGCGAACTTATGGCACAAAAAGCTTGGGCATATCAACATGAAGCAGATAGCCAAAATATCAGCAAAGAAGCTTGTTCGTGGTCTACCTAATTTATCATACCAAAAGTCTGATCTATTTACACCATGTATATTGGGAAAACAAGTAAGAAATTCTTTTAAGCCAATAAATCAAGTTTCGACTAACCGTGTGCTGCAGCTCTTGCATATGGATCTATACGGACCAACAAGAACGCAGAGCATTGGAGGTAAGAAATATTGCCTAGTAATTGCGGATGACTACTCACGATTTACATGGGTATATTTCTTGGCAAGTAAGTCTGAAACTTTTTCTTACTTTGAAAAATTTGCTAAGAAAGTTCAAAACGAAAAGGGGTATGTTATTTCAAGCATAAAAATAGATCATGGAGGTGAATTTGAAAATCAAGATTTTGCTAAATTTTGTGACGAATCTGGTTTACAGCATTTGTTCTCTTCTCCATATACTCTAGAGCAAAATGGAGTCGTGAAAAGGAAGAATAAATCTCTTCAAGAAATGGCCAGAACTCTCTTAATTGAAAGCAATATTTCTTTACGGTTTTGGGCTGAAGCAGTTTCAACATCATGTTATATTATCAATAGAGTTTTTCTAAGGCCTATTCTAGAAAAAACCCCTATGAATTATTCAAAGGAAAGAAGCCAATTGTTTCATATTTTCATGTATTTGGTTGCAAATGTTTCATATTGAAAAATGTAAATGATCGTGTTGGTAAGTTTGAAGAAAAGTTAGATGAAGGCATCTTCCTTGGATATTCAACCACAAGCAAAGCGTATAGAGTCTACAACAAAAAGTCTCAAACTGTGGAAGAATCAATGAATGTAAAATTCCAAGATTCTATACAAAATGAATCTATTCAGACTCATTTTGAAGAGGCTGAATCTGCTCCAGACTCTACAAAGTCTAGTTCTCAAGAAGAAGCTCAGACTTTGAAGGACCAGCAACAAGTGACTATTGAAGATTCTGGTGAAGGAAGTGACCATCAATTTGATAAATTAACCAGCAACTGGAAACATAAGTCCAGTCATCCCAAAGATCTTATTATTGGGGACATCAATGAAGGAATCCGCACAAGATCCAAAAGGCGAGAAGAGCCTAGTGCTGTGGCTCTTATTTCTGAAATAGAACCCAAGAGCATAGAAGAAGCTTTATCCGATGAAAGCTGGATTGAAGCTATGCAAGAAGAACTCAGACAATTCAGAGTTAATGATGTTTGGGAGCTGACTCCTAAACCAAAAGGTAAATCAATTGTTGGAGCTAAATGGGTTTTCAGGAACAAGATGGATGAGAAAGGAAAAGTCATAAGAAACAAGGCTAGACTCGTGGCCAATGGATACACACAAGAAGAAGGGATCGACTATGACGAGACTTATGCACCGGTAGCAAGGTTAGAAGCAATTCGTCTATTACTTGCATTTGCTTGTCATAAAAATTTCAGGTTATTTCAAATGGACGTCAAAAGTGCTTTCCTAAATGGTTTCATCCGTGAGGAAGTCTATGTAGAACAACAATCGGGGTTTGAAGACCCAAAGAAACCAGACTCGTATTCGACTCAAAAAGGCCTTGTACGGTTTAAAGCAAGCACCTCGAGCTTGGTACGACAGTTAAGTAAGTTTTTAATTCGAAATGGATTTGTTAAAGGTAAAGTAGACACTACCCTTTTTATTAAAAGAGAAAGCAAAAGCTTTTTACTTGTTCAAATATATGTGGATGATATTATTTTTGGATCTTCTAATGAAAGTCTGTGTAAGAAATTCTCTAAGACTATGCAGGATGAATTTGAAATGAGCATGATGGGTGAGTTAACATTTTTTCTTGGGCTCCAAGTGAAACAACTGGAGGAAGGAACTTTCATTCATCAAGAAAAATATGCAAATGATCTTGTCAAAAAATTTGGACTGGACAATTGCAAAAAGGCTGACATACCAATGTCAAGTTCCTTGAAGATAGACAAAGATGAAGAAGGAAAGAAAGTCGATCAAAAACTGTACAGGAGTATCATCGGATCACTTCTTTATCTTACCGCTTCTAGACCGACATTTTTGTTTAGTATTTGCATTTGTGCCGAATTCAATCGAGACCCAAAAGAATCTCATTTGAATCTTTGTGAAGCGTATTATCAAGTATATTTCATCAACATCAAGCTTTGGTCTCTGGTATCCAAAAAGGGGAGACTTTACTCTTCTTGGATATTCAGACGCAGACCTTGCTGGATGTAGAGTCGATAGAAAGAGCACCTCGGGTACTTGTCAACTACTTGGAGGCAGGACAGTGTCTTGGTTTTCAAGAAAGCAAAGTATAATAGCTTTCTCTACAGCAGAAGCATAGTATATAGCTCTCGGAAGTTGTTGTTCACAAATTATGTGGATAAAACAACAGCTAAGAGACTTTGGAATTGAAGACTCATGCATGAAGATCAATTGCGACAACACCAGCGCTATAAATCTAACCAAAAATCCGATTCTCCACTCAAGAGCAAAGCACATAGAGATTTGACATCACTTTATAAGAGACCATGTTCAAAATGGAGATGTTTCAATTCAATTTGTTGACTCAAAGAATCAACTGGCGGATATATTCACAAAGCCTTTGGAGAAAAATCAATTTGAGTCTGTCTGTTCCAGACTCAACATTTTGAGGTATGAGGAAATCAAAGTCTAGAGACTTTCAGACTCAGTCATACAAGACTTTAAATTAGTCTTGGTACGACCGTCAGACTGTAAGTTAGTCTGTCTTTCTCTCTCTCGAATCTTATCTTGAAGAGGTATGATCGTCAGACTGTGTTTAAATTGTTGCTATATTTAATCGATGAAATTATTGCATCGTTTCATTTTCAAAAAGGGAAGTTATTTTTGAAATGACTACTTTTGCGGAAAAAAGATAGTTATGTTGAAAAGGCATTTTTTATTTTCCTTTGTGATGCTTCGTTTATCCTTCTTTTTAAACCGATCGTGTACTATTGATCGCTCTTCACTTTACTCTCAAAAACCCTAGAAAGCATCGATCCTCCATCCCGTTTTCTTCCCTTGTTTAATCTTCGAAAAAGTTATCATCTTTCTTGGGAAAGTCAAGCAAGGAATCTTCCAAAAACTAAGAAAGATGTCGTCTTCAAGAAAGTCTTCGAGAATCGCAAGCAGGGGACCATGGCGAATGAGTGAGGGGCCTACGCACTTCAATCTCACTGAAGAAGATGTGGCTCCAGAACAGCAATCGAGCCCACAACATTCTCGGCAGCGTCACTCTCCCCCATCTAGCCCTCAAGGTGTTGATCATCAACAAGAGGACGAAATCATCGAGGATGCAGGCCCTGTAAGAGTTCAAAAGCCCACTTCTATTTATAAGTTGTATCGTGCTTTAAAAGCAACGCGTACTCCCTTGAAATATGTCAATGATTTTATTAAAGAGAAGGGGTATGGAAATGAGTACATCTTTTTGCGAAGAATGGAAAGTTTGGAAATTGCTCGTAAAGGGTTGGCTGAGGAAACTCTTGCAAATGTCCTTAGTGATCCTCGTGATTGGGGACCGAATCCTGTAGATGGAAATGATGATGACAAATTGTACAGTCAATTTCAACCGAGAATGGGTATTGCGGTTGAAAGTCGAGGAAAAAGAGGAGATTTGTTCAGATCAAAGGAACAAAGGGATTTGTACTCGAAATTGCTGAAGTGTGGGGTAATAAACCCTAGGAGTGTGGATTTTGATTTTCTGGTTGCTGTAAATGTGAACTTAAGGGAAAAGTTCGGATATCTTCAACTTGAAAGGTTCTGCTCCGACACTACAGAGGCCTATGCTGAACTAACCGCATATTTCTATTCAAATATTAGCTTTTTAGATGCGAATAGATTTTCCTTCAGTGTCAAAGATCAATAGATTTTCCTTCAGCGTCAAAGATCAAGACTATGTTGTGGATATGGATATGCTGGCAGATGTGTTAGGAGTCGAGAGGGGAAGATATCAACCGATCAAAGTTTCTATTGCTGGTGCTACATTGGAACTTGTCAAGGATAGGAGAACAGAAGAAAAGATTTCCTACCTAAGGATGAATGCATTCAATATCTTGCTGCACAAGATTGTGATCAATTGCCTTCGACCAAAATCAATTTCCAAAACTGATGTTTCAAGTTCAGAGGCAAAGTTGATGTATGCCATTCTCACTGGGAAAAGGTTCTCTCTTCCTCAAATTGTTATGTTCCACATGTATAGAGCCATAGTGAAGGACAGAGGCCAACTTCCTTACCTAAGTCTTGTGACAAAGTTATTCAGACATCTGAATATTCAGCCTCCGCAAATCTTTTGTGTTCAATTGTGCGATCATATGGTGGTAGGACTGAAAATGGTGACCAAGATGCGTCTGAAGGAATTGAACAAGGCGTTGGAGAAATTCAAGGAGAAGACTCCACTCAAAGCTCATCAACCCTCTTCTTCATCAAAGCGGAAAGGAAAGGAGCCCTTAGTTGCTTCAAAACCGAAAAGAAGAGCTCTTATTATTGAAGATGAAGCTGATGATGAAAATCTCACCATCTCTGCAATGGCTTTGAAGAACTTAAGTCGTCTTGTTCCAGGGAAAGAATCGGAACAAATGGCGAAAGAAACAGAGATGAAGGAAGCAGAGGAGAAGGAAGCAGAGGAGAAGGAAGGAGAAGAAAGAGAAGCTGAGAAGGAAAGAGTTGAGACAGAAGAAGAAGAAGAAAGAGGAGAAGAAGGAGAACTTGACGAACACTCTTCTCCACCTGTAGGCATGGAAACAGGGGGAGATCAAGAGAAAAGAGCGAAGTCCTCATATCCTGATGCAAGTGAAGGAGTTAGTCGCTCACCTGCAAACCCAGAGGACGTTTATGCCTCTCAATTTCCAGAAGAAGGTCATGAAATTTCATCGCCAAACCTGCGAGGTTATGCTAATCTACCATCGTCTGCATTTACTCCATCATATCGAGCTGAAGCAAGTACTCAGACTGATAATGCAGCAGGTTTTCGCAGAATCATGGATATTCTCTTGGAGGTGCGAGGTCAAATTTATGCCTTGGGATGCGAGGTTCAAAACTTGCAAACTGCAGGTCAAGTTTCTTCATGTTCATTAAATGATAAAATCCAAGCCCTCACTGTTCAGAATCAGGCCAATGCCAAGGGTGAGGAGATTGCACAACTGAAGGAAGACTTGAAAAGGCTGGAAGGCATCGTTCAGTCTATGGGAGATTTCCAGCTTGTCTGCGTTCCCAAGCAATCTTGACTTTATTACATTTTCATCTCAACCTTTTTAATGCTGACAAAAAGGGAGAGAGATGCAAGATTTGAACAATTTGACTTTTAATCGTGTGGTTTGTTGGACTAGTTGTTTGGATTGTTTTGATCTGTTTGACTTTGTTTTTGTGTCTGGATGAGAACTGAACTAGACTTGGACTTGACTGCTTTTATTAATTATCATTGGTATCTTATGGATGGCTTTATCACTTATTGGACTAACCTGTTTTATGTGGTTGTAGATTCTAATGTTATTCATTTAGCCATTTATCTCTATAAGATATGTATATGTGTTTGAGAAATGTTTTGCAGGTTAAAGTTGTCCAAATCTGAAGGAAAGTTTTGTCATCATCAAAAAGGGGGAGATTGTTGGAGAAATTCTCTTGAAGTATTTTGAAGCTGACAAAACGTTTCCATCAGTCTAGTCTGAAGGTTTGCAGACTCTGCCATTTAAAGTCTGAAGACCTCCGGACAGCCAGACTCAAGACTCAAAGTCTATCGTCATTGACAGTCTCTAATCCGTTGAAGAAAGGTTACCCAGAACTGGATGTTTTGTTAAGGGCTTGACCTTATCAACTGGAGAAGATCTCGTGGCTGGAATGGACACTACAGAATTCTTTGATTGATCGAGATTGACTCGAAGATTAAGGAATCGATGATTGCCTAAATATTCTTGGAATGTTCTACTTATGGAAACTGAGATCCTGATTGTATGGGTGAACAGGATTGATGAGCTATCGACACGTTCCTTTAATAGCTGAATGATCTTCCTAATTGATTCCGTCCAACGGGTAGATTGGAGGAATTCCTTTGGTAAGTGCCAACGGGTGTGATGGCATAAAGGAGTATATAAGGAAGACGTTCTAAGTTGTTGAGGTGTGCGTGAT
Source organism: Eucalyptus victrix (assembly GCA_016097545.1). NCBI lineage: Eukaryota > Viridiplantae > Streptophyta > Magnoliopsida > Myrtales > Myrtaceae > Eucalyptus > Eucalyptus victrix. The sequence continues at coordinate 32,522,873 of CM027844.1, forward strand.
AGAAGAATTTCAAAGTCTGAAGCTCCTTGTTGTTTAGACAATTCCTTTGACCGAATACTTGTATACAAAAGAGAGTCTATATTTGTGAGAAACCTTGAGGAGGTGTGATAGAACATCTACATTGTGGAATCAAGGAAAAGCTGAGCTGTAACTTCTCTTTTGTTCATAGTGAAATCCAGCCGGTGGGTTGTCAGTGCGGAAGAGTGGTCGTAGGCTTGGATTAAGCCGAACCACTTTAAAACCTGTGTTCAATCTTCTCTCCCTCACTCTCTTTACTTTGATCGTAAATCATTTTGTGAACTCATTTCTATCGGTTGCCTATAATCGCTTCTGTATCTCGATAAAGTGTTTGTGCACCTATTCACCCCCCTCTAGGTGCTTATACTAGCTATCTCAGGTACAACCAAAAAGAAAAGCCAAAACTTTTAACTACACTTGGCCACAACCCAAAAGATATCTTGACCCCTATATCGATCACATGTCATCCCCCATCTACAAGTGTCAGCCACTCTAAAAAAGTGTTAGCTCTCCACTCCTCACGCGGACCATCACACCCATCCTGGCGCATTGGGCGGTGGCAACGGCAACATCCCCCGAATCACTCCATCTCGATGGACGTGGACCGACAAGAATTCTTGGATGACCGGGCCCCCAGCCAGGCCCACATCATACATAACCAGCACCCGAACCTGTACGAACGTCAGACCAAGGATGGTGACACAATCAAGCTCCGAACAATCGACCTCCACGACAGATGGAAGGCCGTAAAAGGTACCCCGCATGACCGAAGCGAGAGGCATCTATCTAATTTGAAATGTTGGTCTCCAAAGGGGTGAGTACAGCCACTCAGCAGGTAAAAGATCCATTAAACTACTCAATGTATCACACAATACAATCATAACACCATAGCATAGTACATATCATTCATGCATCCAAACATAACTTACCTTGCAGCCATGCATATGTCATCATACCATATGTGCATACACCATCATGCACTCATCACCAAGCATTCATACATATACCATCATGCCATAGGTGCATATACAACCATGCACTCATCATCATCATATCATACAGCCATGCATACATGTCACCATACCATGCATGATTTAATTTCCACTTTTTATCTTTCAATTTGATCACCACATCTTTCTTTTCCAGGATCAGTAATTTGCATCCCACATTTTATCACTTGCACCCCAAATCTGGCATCGTGAAAAACCTCCGGCACACAACACTGGGCATCTGGCACCCCCACATTCCGGGCATCTCGTATCCCAACTGGTATCATGAGGCATCCCCTCTGGGCATAAACCTCTGAGGCTTCCGGCACCCAACCATTCCGGGCATCTCGAAACTCCCAAGGACATCCGGGCATGTATCGTAATACAACCAGGCATCCGACACCCCCCATCCTAGGCATCCTGACACTCCAGGGCATTGTCGGCTCACCTCCAACGTTCTCCTCATTCATCATAATTTATATTCACCAATTTATATTTATGTCTCACAATCAACATGGCACATGATGTAATGGCAACAAAGTCAAATTCAGCTTTTGATTCTATATGCAATGCCCAATATCATCACATGTGCAGCAAGATTCAATCACTTAAATCAATATAATTCATTGGGCTCATCCAAAACAGAATAGTCATAAATTACAGCATTTTGAAATTCGCTTAATCCAACTTGCAAAATTTTAGAAAATATTTTATTTAAATGCCCAAATGACTTTAAAAGATTATGAAATTCAAACATGTGATAGTCAAGACTTAAAGGCAGACATTTCATGAAAAACACTGCACCAAAAGACCCTCATATCATGCGGTATAGACCGAACATCACAGCACCATTATCATAACCACTTAACTTGCACAGTTTTTTGAAACATTTTCAGTTAAATAGGCAAATGAACTTCAAAAATTGTGAAATTTGAATATGTTTCAGGGAAGACATAAAGAAAGATACTTCATGAAGAACACTTGGCCGAAAGAACTTCATACAAAATGATATGGCCAACGCATTGAAACTGACTAAGTACGAACGCGTCAGATTACATGGTTTTTGAAATATTTCCGATTAAATACCCTAATGACCTTCAAAATTCATGAAATTCGAATATGTTATAGTCAAGATCCTAAGGTAGGTTTTTCATGAAGAAAGAAAAGTCAAATTCGTTCTAGGTGATTAAATATAGGTGGTTAAAACTTCTGTTTCAATACCGAAGTTTCCAGATCTGACTACTTCTGAAAAACCACGATTTCACCTATCTATTCTTGTTAGTTTTCTCTAAATTTTTGATACGTTAAACCTCAGGATGTCATTTACATCTTTTGTTAAGAAATTGAAGTGAAATTTCAACAAAAAGATAACCTTACTGTCAATGCATTCATCAAAGGTAGTTACTGATATCTCCAGATCCAATCTCTCCGAAGAATAAAGATTTCACCCACTTATACTTGTTTTTTTTGTCTCAAATTTGAGTATGTTATAGTAAAATAAATCCTTAAAAACTCTCATTTAGAAATCAAAGCCAAAATCCAACTCGAACATCACATGCAAGCCACTAAAACACTCAAGGTCAAGCTGTTTTCTCAAGAACAGTTTACTAGTTTTGGAATACCACTCTTAAAACATCAGTTTTTCACACCCTAAACAATCCGAAATTTATCATCACTCACTCATACATTCTAGGCACTACATGAAAGAGTAGATTAAGGATCCCAACTTGCCTCTAAACTGAGCAAACAGCGAGCACACGGCGACAAACGACGGACGCGTGGCGGACGGTCGACAGACAGCTCTCCTCCTTTCCTCTCTTCTTACTTTCTTCCTTTCTTTCTTCTCTTTCTCTCCTCTCTTTCTCTCTCGATTGAACCTCTCTCTCTCTCCCTCTCATTCTCGCTTAAACCAGCACCATCATCCCCTAATTTCTTCCCCTCAATCATTAGCTATCATTAGGTATGCATGGAAGACACTTGGCACACTTCAAAGGACAAGTGGGGGAAGGCATGCAACCGGTCTCTTCCCCTCTCCTTTGCACGGTCGACAGCCATTTCATGGGCTTATGGGCCGGCCAGCTTGGCCCATCTTAGGCCCATCCCTCTTGGGCCTAAGACCCAAGCTTAATTAACTTAAGATTAACCCTTTTAAAAACTAATTAAATCCCTATTAAATTAAAATACTAAATTGCAAATTAAGATAACTATACACTTGAAATTATAAATCCATAAATTCCAATTTATCATACATATGGCCAAAGATAAAACTTCCTTTCCCAAAATTCATCAATTAAAGGCTTGGCCATACATCTCATCGCGAATCATGGATTAGAAGGCTACAAAATACAATAACGATACTTCCATTGCCTATCCATGGCTCATGGCATATTTAGGGATTTTTATGAAATTCTAGGATGCCATATGGTAATCCAGGCAACTCCTCAAGAAATATATCTTGAAATTCATTAACCACTTGAATTTCATCAGGCTTAGGCTCTTCCTTAGTATAATCTTTAACCATGGCTAGGTACCCTTGACATCCTTTGTCAAGTAACGCACAGGCTTCTATTGCTGAAATAAGTGCTATAGATAGGTTGGTTTGACCTCCCAAAAATTCACAACTAGACTAATCAGGCAACATGAACTGGATCACTTTCTTATAGTAATCCACCTTAGCCCTATGCTTATGAAGCCAGTCCATTCCTATGATAACATCAAAGTTATACATAGCCATTACGACTAAGTCTATTTCCATATCCTTTCCTCCCATTGTTATCTTACATTTTCCATACACCAGCGTAGACAATACCATATTCTTTAAAGGTATAGAAACACAGAGAGGCATCTCAAGAGACGCAGTTTCTATTTTACTCAAATGTTTATATCTTTTAGACACAAATGAATGTGTAGCACCCATATCAAACAATGCATATGCCTTTTTATCATTTATAAGGATCGTACCTGAAATAACATTTTTGGAAGCTTCCGCTTCCTCTTAGGTGACCGCATACACCCTTCCTTGTGCTGGTGGCCTCTGAGGATTCGTTGGTAGGTTTGGTCTAATAGCACTCTGTTGTCCCTATCGTACCAAGCCAACACTCACTCGCGACCTTTCTTGTGGGCAATCTCTCTTAAGGTGTCCCACTTACCCACAACCATAACATCTCAGTCGTTCATTGCAAGGTCCTGGGCCATGTTGCCCATCACACCTTCGACATTCCTCATTTTGATACAGTGCTCTTTCAAAACTTCCAAAATTGCTCTTTTTCTTCGCATTCCAAGTCTGACCTTGACCAGAATAGGGTCTCTTACCCTTTCTCACATCACTAAAGTTCGGCTATCTCTTAAACTCTAATCACTCTCTCACCAGCTCTTGCTCCATTAACTGTGCCCTTTCATAAATCTCATGATAATCCCTTATACTCAAAGGCACCAGTTATTTCCTAATATCAATCCTCGATCCCTTCAAAAATCTCTTAGCTCTCTCCTCACGATCCTCAATCAATCCAGGAGCATACCTAAACAATTTAGAAAATTTTGCCTCATACTGATCCACTGTCAGCTCCTTTTGTTCCAATTAAACAAATTCAGTGATTTTCTTATCCTTAGCACAATCAGAGAAATGCTTCCTATTAAAAGCTCTCACAAACTCTTCCTAGTTCACATCAGTACCTGGTGGAAATATGGTATCCTTCGAAGCTCTCCACCAAAACTTTGCATTTCCCTCCATCTAGTACTCTGCCAAAACTATTTTCTCAGCATCATTGCAGTCTAACAATCAGAAAATTCACTCCATTCCATCAATCCAATGTTCCACCTCCTCAGGACTTCCCATTCCACCAAACTTAAGTGGCTTCAACTTCATAAATTGTTCCACTAGTCCTTGAGGGCGACGTTCCATTCCAGGTTGTTGCTGCGCTTGCCTATCCATCAAATTTCCAATGTTGGCCAATGCCTGCAAGATGTCTTCCATTCGGGGTTCAGCCCTTGTAGCAAAGGCTTCAGCCCTCAATGGATGAGCACTTCCAGCTCGCACCATGATTTTCCTCCAATTTCCAAGCATTACCTTAGGAATAATCTGAGACTCACTATCTCTATTCAAAACAACTACTAGGGATCTACGAGTGAATACCCATCACCCGTTATTCAAGGTTAACCAATTATTCCATTTAATACCTTATGGTGTGTATTGCCATCATGTTCCTCAATTCCCAAATAAGGCTCCTTATCACTCCAATCTATAACCATTGCTCTGATACCAAAACCGGCCTGTGGCACCCCCGAACACCTTAGGTCACCACAGCTACCTATCGCTCCTCCTTGTGAATACCAGTTACAATTCATAGCGGAAGCACCGTAGTTCATACACATTTTTTTTTTTTTTGAAAACATAAAAGTTTAGCGCATCTTATAGCGAAATCAAAGACAAGTCTCACCACCCCTCAGCTCTCTTAATGATGGTACAATACACACTAGCTACACGTCGAAGGAAAACATAAGCCGAGCCACTTTTATTTACATCTTTAGGATGGACATCTTGGGTCAGTACAACCAAAAAGCCAAGACTTTTAGCTAAACTTGGTAGCAACTCAAAAAGAGATCTCGACCCCCTATATCGATCATGTATAATCCTCCATCTACAAGTGTCGGCTATATCCAAAAAAAGTCAGCTCCCACTCCTCACGCGGGCCATCACACCCATCCAGGTGCATCAGGCAGTGGTGGCGGCAACATCCCCCGAATCACTCCGTCATGGCAGACGTGGACCAACAAGAACTCTTGGATGACCGGGCCCCCAGCCAGGCCCACATCATACATAACCAGCACCCGAACCCATACGAATGTCAGACCAGGGATGGTGACACAATCAAGCTCCGAACAATCGACCTCCACGTCAAATGGAAGGCCGTAAAAGGTACCCCACATGACCAGAGCAAGAGGCATCTGTCTAATTTGAAATGTTGGTCCCCAAAGGAGTGAGTACAACCACTCAGCAGGTAAAGGATCTAATCACTACTCAATGCATCAAACAAACAATCATAACATCATAGTAGAGTACATATCATTCATGCACCTAAACATAACTTACCTTGCAGCTATGCATATGTCATCATACCATATGTGCATACACCATCATGTACTCATTATCAAGCATTCATGCATATCCATCATGCCATAGGTGCATATACAACCATGCACTCATCATCAAGCATTCATGCATATCTATGCCTTATGTGCACATACCACCATGCACTCATGCACATCACATCATACAGCCATGTATACATATCACCATACCATGCATGATTCAATTTCCGCTTTTTATCTTTCAATTGAGTCACCATATTTTTCTTTCCCGGGACTAGTAATTTGCATCCCACATTTTATCGCTCGCACCCAACCTGGCATCACGAGGAACCTCCGGCACACACCTCCAGGCATCCCGACACTCCCAAGGACATCCGGCACACACATTCCGGTCATCCGGCACCCACCTCTGGGCATCCCAACACTCCCGAGGCATCGTCGGCTCACACCTCCGACGGTATCCTCATTTATCATAATTCATATCCACATTTGTGTCTCAATATCAACATGGCACATAATGTAATGGCAACAAGGTCAATTTCAGCTTTTGAAATTCGCAGAATCCAGCTTGCACAGTTTTAGAAAACATTTTCATTAAATACACAAATGACCTTAAAAAATTATGAAATTCAAACATGTGATAGTCAAGACATAAGGACAGATACTTCATGAAGAGCACTATACCAAAAGATTCCCATATAGCTCAATACAGAACACGCATCACAGCACTACTAATTCCGTCCGTTCCAATTGCACAGTTTTTGAAACATTTTTGGTTAAATAGGCAAATGAACTTAAAAAATTATGAAATTTGAATATGTTATATTCAAGACATAAAAAAAGTTATTTCATGAGAACTCTTTCCCAAAAGAATCTCACACAGAACGGTATAGACCACGCATTACAACGTTACCAAGTCAGAACACATCAGATTACACAGTTTTAGAAAAAATTTCGATTAAATATCCAAATGATCTTCAAAAATTATGAAATTTGACTATGTGATATCCAAGACCATAAGGTAAATATTTCATGAAGACATCGAAGTCAGATTCGTTCTAGGAAATTAAATATAGGCGGTTGAAACTTCTGTTCCTAGTACCGAAATTTCCAGATCTAACCATCTCCGAAAGACCGCGATTTCACCTACCTATTCTTGTTTTTTTTTTCTAAATTTTTGATATGTTAAACCCCATAATGTCCTTTACATCTTTTGTTAAGAAATAGAAGTGAAATTTCAACAACAAGATAGCCTTACAGTCCATGCATTCATTAAAGGTAGTTACCAAAATCTCTAGATTCAGTCTTTCCAAAGAATAAAGATTTCACCCACTTATACTTGTTTTTTTTTGTCCCAAATTTGAGTATGTTATACTCCAAGAAGTTCTTAACAACTTTCATTCAGAAGTCAAATCCAAAATCCAACTCAAACATCACATGCAAGCCACTAGAGCATCCAAGGTCGAGCTGTTTCTCAAGAACAGTTTACTGGACTAGAACCACCACACTTAAAACTTTGGTTTTTCACATGCTAAACATCCGAAATTTTCCACCATTCAATCACATACACTAGGAACAACATGCAAGAGTAGATCAAGGATCCCACTTGCCTCTAAACCGAGCAAACAGCAAGCACCACGGCGACAGGACACGGTGACGGACGACGGACGCACGGCAGATAGTCGATGAGCGGCTCTCCTCCTTCCTCTCTTCCTTTCTCCCTTTCTTCCTTTCTTTCTCTCCTCTCTTTCTCTCTCGGACGAACTCCCTCTCTCTCTCCCTCTCTCTCGCTTAATCCGGCCATCATCTCCCCCAGATTTTCTTCCCTTCCATCATTAGCCATCATTAGCATTTGCATGGAAGACACTTGGCAACTAGGAGGGAACACATGGCCTTCTTCATGCAAGATGGGCCTCCATCTTCGGCTGGGCTTGGGCCAGCCATGGGCCGACGGCAACTCTCCTCCTTGGCTTCGTGGGTCGGTCGAGAATGGGGTGAGATAATGGGCTGGTTTGGGCCTTTAATTGTCCAGCCCATCCTCATCCTATTAATTCACCTAATTCTTAATTATATAAACACCTAATTAGAATTTATAATTCACAAAACTTTGTGACCTATCTTAATAAATTCCAATCCATAATTCACATGGCCAAAATAGAATTTTCCTATCAAATAATTACCCACCAATAGCTTGGCCAAAAATCTCAATGCAAGACGTAAATTAGAGCCCCCTTAAAGATATGCAAGTAATTCTAGTATGCCACATCTTCAGACTCAATGTGAAGTCTATTGAGACTCAGGAAGTATTTAGACTCAAACAATATCATCTAATCGAGAAGCTTATTTAGACTTAGAATATAACATATATTGTAATAGCTAGTGATCTGGCTCGGATTTCATATATGGAAAGACTTGATCGCGAATTGTTTTGCAACTAATTTTGTTATGCAAAACATCTTAATCGATTGGCAATCAATCTCGAGACAACATTCCTTCCATAAACAAAGATCTCTACTTGTGGAAACTAAGAACTTAGTTATATAGGTGACCTATTCAACAAAGATTTGGATCTTATCTTCCAACGGTAGTCAATCTTCTTCATAGAAATTCGTCTAACAAGTTGACTAGAGAATGATCTTTTGAAGACTATCCACGGCTAGTCTGGAAGTGGAAGAGTAAAAAAAAAAAAAAAAAGAACAACCAAAGTGCTGAAGAAAATAGAGGTCTAGAGTAAAAAATTCCACTTTTGAGACAACTTTGATCTTCCGTACTTGTCTTTCTTGGGCTATAAATTGTAATCTCGGAGAAACACTGAAAGTGTGATTGAATAAGATAATGAGACCTATCGTATACTTACTAATTATCACCTATAGTTGTAACCTCTAATTGACTATTTAGTAGAATCTAGCTAGTAGGTTGTCAACATGGGAGAGTAGATATAAGCTTAATCAAAGTCGAATCACTATAAAATTTGTGTATAATTTTCTCTATTCCTTTACTCTTGTTTATTGCTTTCGGCAGACATTTGCACACTAGTGGTTATTACATTATCACAATCAAAGTTCATATTCTAATTTCACTTGATTTTGAAGTTACTCATCTCAATTGTTAACTTCCACACAAATATGTTAAGAGTTTTTAAATTCATTTATTCACCCCCTCTAGGTGATATTGCTAGCCTCCAACAAATACACTGTGATAATCAATGTATGATATATTTGGCATATAATTCGATTTATCATAAGCGAATGAAACATATCAATATCAAGTGCTATTTTTGTTTGTTGAGGGCGGTTGGTGTGTTGCCCAAGGCTATGAGGGCCGAACAGCTACTAGATAGCCCAAGGCTACGAGGGCCGAACAGCAGCTAGATAGAGGCCGATGTGGTCGCGGTGACCTCAGTGGGCGGTTGTGGATCTGGGTCGCCGTGACCTCAATTGGGGTCGAGCAACCTAGGGGCAAGGTTGCGCGATCATTGCTGGCGGTCGCCCGACCCCCGCCACCTTCGCCGAGGCCATGCGACCTTTGGCGAGGGTCTCACTTGGGTGGCGGCTCAACCCTCGCTGTGGGTTGCCCAACCCTAGGCGACCCTCACCGATGGTCTCTAAGGGCTGCCTGAGGTCTTGCAACCTCAATTGACGGCTATCAGCGATCCAAATCTATCGCTAGCGGTCGCCTATCCTTCATTGGCCGGCTATTTTTTTCTTTATTTTTTTAGTAACAAAGGTGTTTTATAAATATAATTCTCCTAGACACTATTTTGCTCAAAAGTACTTCATAATAGACTTTTAGGTGACAATTTATCAAACACAATTTGCATTTTGATTTTTTTTTTTAACTTAAAGTCCTTTGCATTTTCCTATGGACTTTCACCAAAAGTCCAACCAAATGCATTTGAAAAGGGTTTGCTTTGGAGAAAAGACATGGAGTTTCTTCTTGAAAGTAGCCGCATAGTGGACTCCGTAGAAGGACGGATGCGACGACACTGTGACACTCACTCTTGAGTTCCGTACACGATGATTTTGTGCTTTGGATTTACATCTAAATTTAGTTGTTTATTTATAAAAACTTTAGATTTTGACTTAAATTACGGTGTGGGAAATATTTGAGCATATGAGAAATTGTAAACTCTGATTCTTGAATTATAGTAAATTATTTACTGCTAACTTTCTTAGTGGATGTAATTATTAATATTTGGACCGAACCACATAAATTTCTAGTATCTTTATTATTTCTTGTTTATTTTTCTAATTCTATTGCATTGCCTAATTTGCAAGAACTGTCGTTCCCGCATTAATATTTACAACAATATAACAATATACGTCAAGGCAGCGCCTTATAACTAATTAATTAGATAAAATTGCCAGACTGAAGCATTGATTTTGCCCGCCACGCATGAGAAAATTCAACCCATTGAAAATTACTAGACCTTTTCTTCCCCCGAAATGTTATGCTTGATAAATCTGGTTTATAAAGCCGGTTTTCAATAGTATCATGCCAAACTATTATCAATTCTCGAATATTATTCACTTGTATAACGAGACCAATGCCTACTACAGCTGTACATCGTTTTCCAGCGAATGGGCCCTTTTGTGAACCATTTGTTTTGTAATTAGCGATATATTGCAAGATTTTCTTGTTTCAGTCACTTTAGCGTGTGCCTTTGAAGATAATGAGTAAGTGGTACAGAACGATGAGACAATAGTAATTTTGGGATCAAGGCAAGCATGCTTGACTTACTTTTTCAAGTCTTTATTGAAATTGACATGTCAAGCTAATTGGTGGAAAATAGTGGATTTGAGTGTCAGGATTCTTGAACCATTAGTTATGCAGGTCGATTCGTGAGTCTTCCCATCTTGCTCAGGCCCCTTAGTCGATGCAAGTCCGTCAGTAAAGACTCGTAAATGGATTTTCATTCTAAGTAATTCGATTCATGGAGCCAGATTCTCTCTTAATAATTTGAGAAATAAAAGAATCTATGATGGGGAAAAAAATGTTGGCTTGTTCAAACTGTGCTTTCTGACTGTGATGGGTAAAAAAAATCTATGGCTTCACTTTTTCTGCGGGCTTTGTAAAGAACTCTTTCCGAAATAGGTCTTGACTTGGAGATTATTTCAATTCAATTGCTTTTTTTTTTTTTTTGACACATGATAAAAACCAATCCCATTCGATTTCCTTCGTTGGTCATTAATCGTGTGCTCTAGAGGATAATCTCTAAGTACATAAAAATTCTGGACTTTCTAAAATCTGATGTATAGTGACATGTCAAGTTGTGATATGAATATAAATTGCTTGTGTAAAAAGCCACTCAATATTCGAAACACGGCATAATAAATTAATTTAGTAAACTAGTTCTAAAAGTCAAGCACTGTTTAATTACGTCCTGTGTTAAACGTAAGATGATTGCGAGCTTTTTAAAGTGGGATTGACAATTTCTTTGTTATGTAAATACTACATGATGCAAAGAAAAGCACCAGTTCATCGTACTAGAACACCACGACGAAAGTTTAGGTATGCTAGATGCTGGTAGTTTAAATATTCCCATTAAAGAAATTCAAGTATCTAAGCAAATAGAAAATCTCCAGGGTCTCCAGTTGCCTCCAATTCCCTCCATTAAATTTGGTGAAGGATGAAATGAATAATCTCCTAGTAGCAGAAATGAATCTAGAGGAGGTGAATGATGCACTATTTCAGCTTGGTGCTTCTCAAGCTTTTAGGCCAGATGATTTAAGTGGGCTTTTCTATCAACACCATTGCGATGATATAAAATCTAATGTGTTCAAATTGGTGAGAGATTTCGTCCCGAAACTTGATTTTATCAAAATTCACATCTCCCTAATTCCTAAAATCCCCAACCTCGAGAAACTGGAGCTTTCTTCTCTATTTTTATGTAATTAGAGACAATCCTCTAGAGCACATGTTTAATGACCAACAAAGGAAGTCGAATGAGATAAATTGTGTCGAGAAAAATTACTCAAAAAATACAAAATTTATTGTATGAATGCAAATTCAATTGTTAACTTTTCAATTTGATTAGGATTTTTTCGCAATCGTTAATGGTGCTAGCTGTTTTATGTGATGAGACTAACAATCTCACATGTACGATTCCTCAAAACAAAATTATTTTAAGAAATTTTATAATTTGTTTGATTTTCTCTTTTTACTATCATTGGGCATGGCTTCTCGACTATGAAGGTTGGTTTTCGGCTAGTTGGGTTTGGGCGACCTGCAAAATGAAATGATAGTCCTACCTGCTGAGCTTGGGGCAATCTTCGTTGGGCCTGCGGGTGGTCGGCTTCATCATGGCTCCTTCGAGCTTTAGTTTTGGAGACCCTTTCTTGTCACCGAGGAGTGAGGAAGTGGGAAGGGGTCATCTCTCTTTAGCTTCACTAACGAATACGAATCACAATGATTGAATTGAAGTAGTATCAGTTAAGCTGGCAATGATTCGAGGGTTGGAAGAAGAATCGGATCGCTTTGCAGATATTGGGGGTCATGTGGGTTTGGTGCCAAGATTTCCTTAGTCTCGCCCGCATACTATCAAGGCAATCTTAGTCCGACCCTCCATACTGCCCTGGGTCTAGGTCATTACATTCTCCACCCCTTTAAGGCATGATCTTAGTCCGACCCTCCGTACTGCCCCGGGTCTAGGTCAACTCTAATACCACCTGTAAGGACTCGAGTCTCCACTGTACACATATTGTCCGTGTAGGTCTAGGTCGACTCTGATACCACCTGTAAGGACCCGAGTCTCCATTGTACACATATTGTCCGTGTAGGTCTAGGTCGACTCTGATACCACTTGTAAGGACCCGAGTCTCCACTGTACACACATTGTCCGCTTTGTACACTAGCCTTATAAGCTAGCCCAAGACTCCCCCTAAGCGATGTGGAACAAGAGACATGCCCTTAGTCTCGCCTGCATACTGCCGAGGCGATGTTGGTGGGACGAAAAATGGGATTTGTGATTTTTCTGGGGACATACCGACTTGCCCGTAACATTGTCCAAGTAGGATCAAAAAGCTGTATGAGTCGTGCTTCTTTTGGGGATACATGACTTGCTTTCTAGGAGATTGTTTGTACTCTCGCCGATTTTGGTTGCTAATGTTCAGCCTTGCATTTTTGCCCTTCCATGTAGTTCATGCCGGGAATTTTGGATGGTACGAAAATAATGTACAATTTCAACGAACAAAAAAATCATAAATCCACGAGCCTATGCTCATAATGTGAGGTCGATTTCTAATACAAAGCTTGGAAGAGTTGTTGGGTTGATGCCTGGTTGGATGACGACCCTAAGTCCGAGTTCATTAGACTGAATTTAATTCAAGAAACTAAAGCATCAAACTTTCTGGAAAACTGAAGACTTTTGATTGCATGTAAAATTTTGTTGATGTAGCCCCTGGCACAATCGGCTAACTAACGACTGTAGAAAAGGCATGGATAACTTCATTGATGGACTTCCATGGCCGAACAACTTGGGCTAACGGCGATTTAGAAGCAGAATCTGCCTTGAGCTTTAGTAGTGCGCAACCCCTGTTACCATTGCAAATCTCTGTTTCACCGCTAAGAGCCGTCAAAGTAAATTTGATTTGTACAGCTTTATGATAAGAATCTAATGTTCCCCTATAAATGTATCACAAACAAATGGATGGCAATGCCTAATGTGCTTAGCCTCCGATCTCCACAACACTTTGCAACATATCTACAAGATCCTTTGTGACTTTTCCGGTAAATGCACAAAAGCGACATACAATCGTCCTAGATCCACCCGCAATTGAATTGCTCAAACGAAGGACAAACATTCTATCCTCTCGAAATGGTCGCAAAAATCTGGTCGCCAAATTTCATGGTCCAGAAGCGGCAAAGCGAGTTGAGATTGGTTGGCAACATCAACTTCCTGGCGAATAGCCAGGTTTGCTTGGACTATTCACCAATGTAATGAATAGACAAATCCTCTTGATGCACCGGATGGTTCGCGTTTCCCTTGGAGTGCTGTTGCCACCAGCAGAGCGGGAAGCCTGAAATTGAAGTGCGTTCTATCTCTGCAAATTTTTGAATCTTTCCAATATTTCCTAGAATGTCGGTTGGCACTTTGGATCACTGGTTAGGAGAAAATGCAGTCCCACATCAGTATTGAATTGTAACAAATTGACAATTTTTGTCCTCACAAAAAGGAAAAAAAAAAAGCTCCTGAATGACATCAACTTATGCCAGAAGAAAAAAAGGTCATGAAACTGCCTAAGAGATTCGAGGACTTCAAATCACAACGAATGATAGGTGGATTGTAATGATGCAGATAATTCATGCCCCTAGCCTGAAAAGTACCCAATTCAATAATTACATGTTAAAAGAAGCAAGATAACATACAAGAGATAGTAAAATTCAAATAACTGACAAACTCTGGAGGCCAAAAGTTCACGGGCCAAGCAGTCTCAGGAAGTTAGGAATGCTAAGGTTCAAGACACCCGTCTCAAATTTTTATCAGCATGGAAGTAAAATGTACATTTAAAAAATATCAACAAGAACAAAAAGAGGGCAATAAAAAAAGGAGCAAAACAAACGCTGACAGGGAAACAGATGAAAAAAGAAAAACATTCAGGCGACCAAAATGTAAAACACTGCACCTACAAGAGGATGAATTTGGTTACATGCTGAATGTATATGTAAAAGATATCAACAAGAACAAAATGAGGGCAGTATAAAAAGGAGCAAAACAAACGCTCACTGAGAAACAGATGAAAAAAAAAAACATTCAGGTGACCAAAATGTAAAATACTGCACTTAGAAAACAATGGATTAAGTTACACGAATAAGAAGCAGATACTTACCACATCCAAAGCCATATGAACACGGCGTCTCCAATCCAACTTGGCTGTGTTCCTCTGCAGTAAGCGAAACAAACTTCCACTGCATCAACACACGTAACAACTGTTAGTTCCATAGAGAAAGGATATCGACAGAAATTACAATCACTGAAAACCAACAAACCAGACATTACAACAAACGTTAACATGATGCACCATATAATCAAAATGCCTGTTTTTCAAAAGCATTGAGAAAGTACCGTGGAAGACACTCTGTGACTATGTAGAGCCGCTGAGGTGAAGTTACTGCTCCCATGAAAAGCAAAACATTGGGGTGCCGAAGTCTTTTCATAAGAGACGCCTGCAAGGACAAAAAAAACTGTCATATTAATGGTACTTCATGTGAAGTGAGAAAAATTGTGGCAACATCAAAAGAGGTTCTCAGAAAATGCATGGTACTACGCATGCTGGGGGGGAGAGCATGGACTTGTAACAATCACAAAGTCCTATGAGAAAGTTCCTCATTTTGAGTAAAACGAGAAGGTATAATCCTTTCGTAGACCCACATGCTATTTCATCTATCCAACATAACACAATTAATCATAATGCAATGGATCAAGGCATGGAAAATATAAGGAAAAATATCCATAATCCTTTGGCTAAAAAAAAAAAAGATCAAAGCCTGCTATCACCCATGTACTGGAAATGTTGCGTTGTTGTATTAGTGGAACAACACTTGAATTAAAATTGCTAATGCCATCACTAATAGAGCTGACACCAATAAACTATATCCGTGCTTTGGGGAAAAATCCCAGTTGTAACAGAATAAGCACCAAAATTTCTATTCATTAAAAGGATTCAGAATTTTATAAAATAATAAAATACGGGCTAGTCATACAAGTGCAAAGAGATAGAGATAAATGCATGCAGTTCGAACATATTGGACAATCTTACTTCATCTCTTTATCACACTGGTTTTCAGAATGTTCTTCCTAAACCATCTAACTATGTAATTCTTATCAGGAAAATGAAAAAGAAAAAAAAGAACAATCAGAAAAAGGCCAACCCATTATCCCTCACTACCTCAGTCTGAATCTAGATTATCAACTGCAATTACAACCTGTCAAGGAAGGCCCTTATCAAAATTAAACCAGCCAGGTCACATCCAGCAATCACTAAACACTATCATAACAATGTTTTCATGATTTCAATTAACAAGTCAAGGACAGGCCAACAGGCTTAGAGCAAGACATAGCCTCCATATCATGTCCTATGAGAGATGCCTTATTCAAATTAAAAAGTCTAAGCAACCCTCAGCATATCCTGGCTGAATAATATTAGAAACAAAGAGAACTCATTAGACATAGTAAAACAAAAAAAGAAAACAAACCTCTTGTCTAAAGGAATTTATCAATTCTTCTGAATATTCTTGCATCGAGATACCTTCACCGCCACATCCTGCAATTGGATTAAATGTAGAGAAAGTTAAAATCCAAATAAAAAATCATCATCAAGAGATCGCATAGGTCTATACCAAGGATTTGTCTCAGATCAAGTTGGCAGAATTGCTAAGTGCTTTGCAAGCATAAGAGCAAAGGAGGTTAATGAGGGTGGAAGGAAGTACAAAAGGAGCTTTGCTGGCCAAAGAACAACAAAATGTAGGAGGAAAAGTTAACAAGTGGAAAGGGAAGAAAGGAAATGGCAGTAATGGTTCAGAAGCTGCTGTAGGAGAGAATAATGCGAGCAACTCCAAGAACAATTGGGGAAGATATTCCTCATGTCAGCACTGTGGAAAAAAGAATCATCCACATTTTAGGTGTTGGAAGAGACCAGATGTAAGGTGCAGAAAGTGTCATAAGCTTGGACACATTGAGAAGTTCTGCAAAGAGAAGAGAGATCAGCAGCAGGGTGAGGCACATGCTACAGTTCAGCAAGAGGCAGATCAACTGTTTGTTGCCTCTTGTTTCTCCTCTAGTACTCCATGTGATAGTTCGCTTGTTGATAGTGGTTCCACAAACCATATGACAAGTGATGAAACGCTGTTTATAAACCTTGACAAGTCGTTGAAGTCAAGAGTGAGGATTGGGAATGGGGAGTATTTAGAAGTGAAAGGTAAAGAGACTGTAGCAATGGGGAGTTGTGCTGGAACTAAGCTGATTTCTGATGTGATGTATGTGCCTAAAATTGATCAGAATTTGCTGAGTGTGGGGCAGTTGGTAGAAAATGGATTTAAGGTGATATTTGAAGAGGAGAAGTGTTTGATCTTTGACTCCAATGGTCAGGAGTTGCTCAAGATAAAAATGCAACAAAAAAGTTTTTCTTTGAATCCTCTTGAGAATGAGCAGATGGCATTCAAGTGTCAGGCTAATGATTTAGAATTATGGCACAAGAGGTTGGGCCACTTTCATCATAAAGGTGTGCTGTTCATGCAGAGGAATGAAATGGCAACCGGGTTACCAAACCTAGAGGAGCATATCACAAGGTGCAAAGCTTGTTTGCTAGGCAAGTAGACAAGACTTCCCTTCAAGAAATCCACTTGGAGAGCAATAGAGAAGTTGCAGCTGATTCATACGGATCTATGTGGTCCACAAGTGACTCCTTCACTAAATGGCAGCAGGTATTTCATTATTTTCATTGATGATTATACTAGAATGTGCTGGATTTACTTTATGAAGCAAAAGTCAGAAGTTGCTGAGGTATTTTAGAAGTTTAAGAAATGGGTTGAGAACCAAAGTGGCTGCAAGATTCAGGTCATTAGATCTGATAATGGAACAGAATACACTTCACAGATGTTTAAATCTTTCTGTGAAGAGGCTGGAATTGAGCATCAGCTTACTACTCCTTACTCTCCACAGCAAAATGGAGTTAGTGAGAGGAAGAATAGAACCATTATGGAGATGACTAGGTGTTTGCTTTATGAGAAGAGTCTACCAAAAGAGTTTTGGGCAGAAGCGGCAAGCACGGTAGTTTTTCTGCGAATAGATTACCTACGAGGGTATTGGAGATGAAGACACCTTTTGAAGCCTGGTTTGATGTCAAGCCAATTCTAAGAAATTTGAAGGTGTTTGGCTGTTTATGTTTTTCTCATATTCCACGGGTTAAGAGAGACAAGTTAATATTTTGGAAATCAAAAATGTCATTTGTAGAGCATCGGCTCAATGAATTCCTTTTATCATGATCCTTTCCACAAATAATTTTTTGATAATTTCGGAGAGAGAGAGAGATGGTGGCTGAGACAGACAGCGTCCATTTGCCCCTTCACGCAGGTATTAATGAGGATCGGAATCGCGCGGTCTTTGGGTTGGATTCACGCCGTGCCGGTGAAGGAGTTTGTGTCCGATGGCGTCAACTTGGTGCGAGTTCAATTAATGAACGGGAGCGCAGATTCTCGACCTACTTCGTGACAGTCCGCTCATTCCCCTCACCTCCCTCTCTCTCTCTCTCTCTCTCTCTCTACAATTCTCTCGATCGTCACGTCCATTAGAGAGACCTTTATCTTTCGATATTTGAACGCCAACATTTTCTCTCTCTGACCCATATCAACTTGCTTCAGATGAGCTATTACGTCGTGCCAACTCCACGAGGATCTCACTTGATCTCACTCATTGCGTGAAGCGAACTTAACCAAATTCATTCGTCAATAGTTAATGATCAAATATTCGATGAGACAAGGGAAAAAAAGAAGGATCGGAATTCGGTGTCGGGAATGGAGAATGCTTTCAAATTTTGGTGAAGATGAGTAGAAAATTTTGCCTTTGTTTTTGGCATCTATTCTCCACTTTTCTTTCTCGTGTGCTTCCAAAACATAGAATAGAACATCACGTGTATCTACAGTTTGATATTTTGAAGTGCCATATAATTTTGCATGAGAAAGAGATTCAATGGCATCTCCATTGTTCTTGTCATAATTGGAATCCATGGTAGGGTAGCTTGCATTCCATGTATGAAGCCCCAGAGAGGCCAGGACCTTGGGGGTTCGTGCTTAAGGAAGGAGAAACGCCAATCAAAAGTGCATTTATTTCCTTGAAAATAAATTATTGAAAAAATATTTTCCTAAAAATAATTATTTATTTTGCTTACCAAGATGAATGATTTTTTTTATTATTGTCAACGAAAATGTTTAGACATAACCACCGCCCGCGGTGGAAGCGTTGGTTAGGGCTTGGTACCCCAAACGCAGGGGGAAGGGTTCGAACCTCCGTGGAAGCGATGCTTCAATGCATAACGCGCGTCTTACCCGCGCTTGGGGTCGGCCGATGGGGGCTCCGGCGCTCCAGGGTTTACTCTCCCCGCGAAGCGGCGTTCGGAGGTTCCCCGGGTCATCAAAAAAAAAAAAAATGTTTAGACATAAATTGTTGCCGATAACAAAAATAATTTTCATTAACCGATTATTTCAAGTTACGCAAGCAATTATTTTTAGGAAAATATTTTATAAATCATTCATATTTCCACGAAACAAATAGAGTCTAAAGAGAAGAAAAAGAGAAGCACCTTTATGTTTTTCTCTTGGGTTAGTGTTCTATATGTAGTTTTAGCAATCCAAACCATTCGAGCCTCAAGCACCTGATGCCCTAAAGATTAGGTTGGCCTAAACTGAAAATTTTATAGGCTTGGTGACCTGGGACGGGCCTATTAGTGCCCAAGAAAATCTGGTTAGTCCAAACGAGCATGGTATGAATTCTTAGGCTTTTGGGTAATTTCGTTCAATCCTATCAAATTACATGCTTTCAGAAGTCTCTGATTTACCATGATCATTGATCTTCTTTTTTGTATAGCTTCATTGTCACTTCACGTGTAACGCACGACTTTGATGAGCTCTCGAATAATATAGAAGGACTTAATATCTTTCACAAAGTCATTAAAAAAATAAACATTTTTGCTCCCCTGACAAAATGTGGGTACGTTTTAGTTTAAAACGAGACTCGCCAACCAAAAAAAATTGTACGAGGATACCTCGAGATGAATTTTGAACTCGCCACATGTACACCCACGTCCCCCGTTAATCTATTTTTATCAAACCTTTTTTTAAATTAGTTAAATTCTCGTAGTTCCACGACATGACCGTTGTAGGTGGAAGATGCAAAATACGTACTCACTATTTTTTTCTTTTAAATTAATGTCCAACTAAATGATATTTAATTGAACTCAAATTCCAGAACCCACTTGTCCCTCCTGTTTAAAAATTTAAACCGAGAGGATTCCATAACTTAATTAATAACATACTGCTGCTGAGGCATATAGAAGTATCCACACGAGGTCAATGGATTCTCAGATACAAAATTGGCTTTGGCCCGAAGAGACAAACCACTGCTTTGTCGTACGCTTCGAAACTCTCGTGTTTGTCCCCGTCCTGTTCTATCCTCCGCAATCCGCATCCCTTTTTGTCCCTCTCTAGCGATTCGAAGTCCTCTCCCGATTTGACAAGACCCCGAAATTAAAAATAAATATATAAATACAAGCTTGGATTTTTTTTTTATGTATAATTTGGTTCGCTCGTGTCGACTAAATCCTCAATTCGTGGCTTTTAAACTATTCGTTTGGGCTTATGCCAGGGAATATTAATTTGAGTTTTTGAAAATGTACTTTCGATTAGGCTAGCTGCTCCTAGTACCTTATTTTGTGCACATTTGGCTATCGGCACGTGCTTCTTGTTTAATTTGATTTGATTGCCCTTATGATCTTTATTTGAATACACAAGACCGTTTCAATTCTCTGTCCATTGTATAAAACTCCAATATCTAGTTGCACTAATCTTGCCGTCGAGAATCAATGAGAAATGTCTCGACTTTGGCGACTCATTTCCTCGATTTTCTTGTATTGCGCATGGTCTCATTTTTATTTTTAACGTAAGGTTTTGTTTTGATTACTAATGATTTGCATCTTAGCTGACCAATAAGATTTACAGGGTATTTCGTAAGCTCGAAATATATCCACCTCATCCAAGCTTCCTTTGTATTAAAAGAGAAATGTCTGACACTAACGTAAGAGAAAGCATTTTGTAGCACATCTTTTAAAATTATCATAAATTAAAACTTAAGTATGATAGTTTTTCAAAACATCTACCGGGAAATTATGAAAACATCTGGTAATGGGGGGGTCGCAATTTGACAAGCACTCATTTCCTAACTTGATAATTTGCTTCCGAAAACTATAATTGCGGATAAATCATATTAGACACGTAGGAATGGAAATGGGATGGGTTTAGGACATATGACACCGTGCCCTTGTCTCAACTTGTCAAGTGATTCACCATAAGATCCCAAACTTTTGGCTTACTCAAACGGTTTTTTTTTTTTATTTGCCACGACTTACTTGAGTAATTGAGTGCAAATAATCCATCTCAACTTGTCACGGAATCTTTTGAATTCCACACTACATAAATAATAAGTCACCTCAAATTTGCAACCATAGTAAACTAAATATTCATGTTTCATGGATGTCAAAGACATAAGATTGTGAAACATGAATATTACAAAATCTTAAATTCTAAATTCAATGATAATACGACAAGTCAAACTTGAAATTGTAATTATATCTTTGTTGCTTATAAAACGATATCAACAACCCAAAACTTTCGAAGTTTGAATGATCTAACTACTTGTTAGGGCATGTCTAATCCCATAGAGTTGGTAAAAGGGGAACCTAATTCGAAGCCTAAAGTTCGAGAATCAATTCAAAACCTACTAAGTTCAAACTAATCCCGCTCTAAACCACCCTCCAATTCATCCCGAAATTGCTTTTTGGGTCAATGAGTAAGGGCGTGCATGGAAACGTTCCAAAGAAACGTTTCTGAAACACTTCTGTACAAATTTTGTTCCCGGGAATAAAAAAGAACAGAAACGCGTTTGGTTGTGTTTCTGTTCTTTTTTTGTTTTTTTGTTCCTGGAACAAAATTGGAGCAAAAAAAAGAAACACAAAAAAGTTGTTCTTCGGCCATGGCCGGCGACCAGCCGTCGAGGGCCGGCGACGCCCTCGAGGGTCGGCGACCTCGCCGGAGAGTTGCTGACCCCCAGCGAGGCCGAGCGTCGCCGACGCGGCGAGGTTTTGCCTCGCCTCGCTTGGCCGGGCGAGCTCGGGCTCGTCCGCATCCGGCGAGGCCAAGCGTCGCCGCCCCGGCGAGGCTGCCGGCCCCATCGGCCGATCGCCGAAGGCCCGTGACGGGCCAAAAAAGAAAAAATAAAAAAAGGAAAAAATGAAAAATAAAATAAAAATGTTTAAAAAATTAAAAGAAACAAAAAAGAATAAAATTTACCAAACGTGTTTCTATTCATTTTTTATTCTCGAAAACAAACGTTACCAAACGCGTTCTTTTGTTCAAAAATTGTTATCCAATGTAAATATTTTTTTTATTTTCGCTTCCTTAACAAAAAAGAATGTAAACGCACCATTCGCACCCTAAATAAGCCAACTCCTTGTCAGGTGTCAATTTGGGTCCCCATCATGTCAATTTGAGAGAAAAAAAAATTGAGGAAAACTGTTTTCAAAATTACTGTCCTAAATTTTTTTATATTTTTTTTTTCCCATAAACTAATGAACTAACTCGAAGCACGCTATCTAAAATAAGGACAAGAGAGAAAAAGTCAAGAACCCGAGAGTTCAAGAAATTGAAAAAAATGGTAAAAAAAGAAAGAAGGGGGGGAACATTCATGTCAGTAAAAAAGTACCGTCTTTCAGGCGATTGATTGGACAAGTGGGATATGATTTTCGAGCCTGAATTTCACGTGAAGCCTTTTGATATCTCTCCGGACGAACGTTAGCGGTACAATCCAAGCGTCCGGCGACAGGGTCGCCGGCGGGTCACACGCCGGTGTCTTTCACTAACTCTTTTGTACGATGTGTTGTTCCCTAAACGTTCACGGAAACATTAAGAGAAACTAAAATGGTAAGAAGGAAAATAAGGAGGGAAAGGAGAGAGGGGGCCGACCCTTTTACTCGCCGATTATTTGAACGGAGGACTTTACCCGATTTATTTATTCCTCCGGCGGTTCGACTCCACGTGTCAGGGTCAGAGCCCGCTGCCGCTGATCCCCTGCGACGGGACCAGGCTACCCCCAAGCTGCCCGCGCCGCCACGTGTCATCGTCGGCGAGATGGGGGGCCAGACGGAGTTTAGGTGCCATCGTGGAAAGGATGATTCAAATAGGGGAAAGGTGTCACTGAAAAATCCAATATCTTTGTCTCCGAGCTAGGGATTGTGATTTAATTTCGTAGGCGAGGCCGGCGCCGTCGAGGGTCGAGGGTCGAGGCTCGTTCCGTCCATGGAAAATAGGGATTTACGTGATCCATGAAAGACTTGGGTTTCGATACGAGCCGCGCGATCGAAGCTGGTCGCACAATGCGGGCCGGGCATGGGATCGACACGGGCAAGATTTTACACTTTCCCCATAAGAAGAGAAGACAAAAGGAGCTCATAAGTGCAATTAGGTTAGATTGAGCCATTAAAATTTTTGAAATATTATCCCATATCACCTTATAACAAGTCCTAAATACTCTTTATATTTATATGATCTATTTCTATTTAACAATTTAAACTCGTGAGTAAAACTTTGTAATATGGTATCAGAGTCAATATAATCTCTTTTGGGGTGTGTTTTTCGAGTTACACTTCCTAATAACAATGAAGGATTGAATGTACTAGCTCTCTGTTTGTAGGGAAGACACTTCTTTTTGCCATTTTTGGTGAGGCATTTGTTTGTTGATCTTTGGTCATTTCAATTAAGATGAAGTACGAGAATTTAATCATACATACGGCTGACTAATGATGTGATGTCCAAAGGGGTTGAATCATGCACCTACCGAAATTAATAACGTTTCGTCTCATTTATGTGCCGACTTTTTTTTTCTTTTTCACTTTCCCTATAAAGACAAATCACAAATGACACATTAGTTCAAAACACATTTTATTATCCTCGACGTGGAAAGATGTAATTCACTAAGCATGACGCAAAACGATTCAATTTAGTTGCACTCAACATCGATCCATAGTTTTCTGAAATTATTGGTCGCCGACAATTAGGCCGCAAGCCATCACATTTGCTTTGCATCTCTTTCCTTTACATCGAATAAAGGTTTTCGGAGTACAACATTCACAATTCCTAGGAAAGTAAGAGATCCTCGCGAGGCAATTAGGAAAATCCATAGGCTAGATTTGAACGTACGAAAGTTAGATTGTCTCGCCCACCTCGCAGGTAAGATAAGATGCTGCCTAGAGCTCCCTTAAATCTAGGTTAGGGAAGCGATGGTTCCCTACCGTTCAAAATGCAATAACTCCCTCTTAGAATTTAGTATAACTCAATAAATTATTGGTGGTGCGGGTATTAGCATATTACTAGGGTCGGGACCAAATAAATTTTGGTGCGGCGGCTCTGTCCATGATTTCATCTTCATTAACTTTTGATTTCAAAAGGACCAAACTATTTGTTTAATTTCAGTGGAGAGGAAGGGTGGGTAATGACCTTACTTTCAATTATTTTAAATTTCTGGCACTAGCATAATGGAAAGCGAAAAAAGAATCATTAGTTGACCCACCCAAGGGATAAAATTTCACATGGTGAAATACCATTGATATTTTACCACTTTAATTATAAACTTTTGAATTATGTGAATTTAGTATTGAACTTTTTTATGGTTTGTCAATGGAGTCTTAAACCTATTATTTAGATAATTAGTTGAAAAGGCTGCATTGACAAATTGTCAAAAGATTCAAGACTTAATTTATAAATTGTCAAAAGATTTATAACTAAATTGATAAATCGTTCAAAAAGTTTAAAATTAAGTTTATGATTGAGTTGATCATTGTATAATTATGCCGCGTTTTGCGTCAGAATGCCCGCCGCTAAAAGAATGCCACAAGTGAGCTGAATTTGGTCATATCTAGAACTTGAGAAAAGAAGGAATTCTATGCATTGCACCGAGTCATCAGGACTTGGACAATCACGAGATATCTGCAACATATGGATTTTTGGTCTCCTCCTTGAGATCTCACTTGGCAATGTCTTCCCATTCGTGCATTGTTTTTGAAGGTTGTGAAGCGTCTACTTGGCCGTTAGAGAAAGAAGTATTTGATTAAATTCTCATGAACAATTTCAATACAAACCAACCATCTCGCTAATACTAATCGCGGTGAAATATCATCTTACCACATCGAAACCCAATGCATCATGCGCACGAATCTTTCCCTGGCCGAAAATGAATGCACCATGTCACTGTCTGATCAGTCGTGTGCAATTTTGCACGTCGAAATGCATCGGCAAGCTCGCAAGGACTTCAGCCGCTGAGCGAACAGGCTAGTTGTAAAGGGCCGGGGTTTGGGATGTTTAGTCGAAGGAACTGGGTTTGGAACCCGGTAAGGAAAGAAATCTCGCAGATTGCAGGCTAGCTCAATGCGATGCACCGACCTTGGGTCTGTGATGAAGAACTCAGCTGAAAGAACGCAATTCACACAAGGAAAGCTTGCGTAGAGTCGAGAGAAGCTTTCTTCTTTCCATCAGAGAGAGTCAAAAGACCCATGTTCTAGGACAAACAAAAGATCTACCCAACACGGAGATGGGCAATTTCAGTAGACAAGATGAAGCAAAATTTCGGACCAATGTGCTCTTGACCAGCTAATTTACGTATTTACATCCGATCCTCACGGAAAGAAAGCCTCATCACTGACCCCTAAACCTAAGATCTCTTCTCCTGCAACTAACCTGAAAACTAGCAGATCTCCCAAAAGATAGCTAGCATGGAAGACACTCAACCTGTAGAGTGGCAGGCAATCCAAGAACTTTTCAGGAAAACAGCTTCTCTAAGTTAAAATTCTTGAAAACTCATAAGCTAGCTTCTTCATCTTCTAGTCTTGCTGGGAAAATCTAATGACCCATCTTGCATTAACTTCGAGCTGAGACTCTGGAACCTTTCCCTTGAATATTGCCTGGATGCTTTTCTCCAATCCGTGCCCGCTTTCATCATTGCGGCAAACTCCTCGTAACTTATCCTCCCATCCTGCAAGATAACAACCACGACTTGATATATTGAGCCTCAATAAATTATGCAATTGATAAAAACAGTAAAAAGAAAAGGGCAAATGGATGCTGGAAAAGCAGAGTGTCAACATTATAAGAGCTTCTTTAAGAAAGGATACCTTTAAGGCTGAATTCAGTGGGAAATACAATTGAATCGTAAAGTATGCCGTAACTTCTTTAGAGAAAATAGTACTTGCTAACCTTGTCTGTGTCCACATCGTGCATTATGCCATCGATAACATCCTCACTGGTGGTGTCCTCATCATCTTTTAAAGCATGTCTCAGCTCTTCAATCTCTATGTATCCACTCTTGTTTTGGTCAAAGAATGCGAAAGCTTCATGTAGATGCTCATCTTTTGCCATCTTTTTTAGGTGAACTGAAATGGCAACAAACTCCCTGTAATTCAAAGCCCTATCGCGATCAACATCAGCCTGCGCAGAAAAAAATTGCCATAATTAGATATGAAAGAAGACCTTGCACCTGACGCTCATTTCACTTAGTGGGTGAGAGAATTTGTAATCATCAACTTCCTCATTCCTTTTGTATTAGCATGAAGTTCACACTCCTGCTTTCAATATTCTGTGTAGAAACCAACCCTGAATGACATTAGGTTGACTACATTGAATCTTCCCTAATCGTGATTTCACAAAGCCAGTTCGGGAGAAGAAAACAACCAGAACATTCTAGATGGTGCTAACATCTAAAGGTCTTTTCTGAATCATACTGGTCGAGAGTTTCAAAAGGCCATCAAATTTTTGTCATTTTAAAGGTTTGGTGTAACGATACACTGTAGGTGATCCAGAACAAGATTCAGAAAGAGTCTCCATTCACAGAATAAGAATAGATTTTGCAACCCACTGTAGCACCCATAAGAATCTCTGAAGTTTGGATTTTGAGACAAATTATGTTTCTCGCCTTTCCGGTTTCTCATTGCCTATATCAAGGCTAGAGAACATCCATATCATAAAGCTCCATGAACTCCAAATATTCACAAGCCCAAAGAGGACATGAAGGTCTACGAGTGAATAAGTACTTACCGCATCCATCAGAATTTGTACTTCTGCATCAGGAATTTGATGGCCCAGTTTCTGCAACCCAATCCGAAGCTCATCAAGGGTTATTTTCCCCCTTTTGCCAGTGTCCATCAATTCAAATGCATCTTTTATGCCAGCGACCTCCTCCCCCGTCAAGTGATCAGCCACTACCTACATAAAAAAATGAGCACTCTACAAGTGAGAACCAAAATACTACATCTTGATGGAGAAAAGAATGTAGAAAATAAAAAATTTTAAGCATCAGTTCTAAAGCGTAACTTAACATAGCAAGAACAACAGCAGAAATTTACCCGCAAAGCTCTCTTCTTGAGCTTGTTCATGACAGAAAATTGCTTCAGCCTACTTTTCACAGTTTCACCCAGGTACACATCAGGAGCCTTCTTGGCATTTCGCATCCAAGGATGATCTGCCAGAAAAATATGAAAAGTTAGTATTTCTTATGACAACTATGATCAGAGGAAAGAAAATATGAGTGGTCAGACCAAACTAACAATACCGAGCACTTCCTGAGCAGTAAGCCGCTGGCCGGGAATAGGATTAAGCATTTTCCTTACTAGGTCTTTTGCACTATCAGAAACTTTAGGCCAAGGGTCTCTTTTGAAGTCAACAACAGAACGAATAATTGCCTGAGCCACGCCTTGCTCAGTCTCTGGATCAAAACATAACATGTTCCGTCAGATGAGAACCACTCTAAAATGATAAGAGCCAATAAACCAACGATCTAGATTAACAACTAGTCGGCATTGTCAGATTGAGTCTGAACATGGGCTCTAGAAACAAAAATTACCTCTCCAACCTTTAAATATATTGGGCCTGAACTCTCTGGCGTTAAAACTAAAAAAAAAAAAAAAAAAAAAAAAACAAACTGACCTGCCCAGAAAGGAGGAACACCGCAAAGCAAAATATATAGTATCACTCCAGCACTCCAGATATCAACCTCTGGGCCGTAATTTCGTCTCAAAACTTCTGGTGCCATGTAATAAGGACTTCCCACTATCTCGTCGAATCTCTCACCTGCATGAACAGCATGCTTCAGGTACTTAATTGATTATTATATAACATCAAAACCATGTCAAAAGGGAAAAAAAATGTCAGAGGAAAGCATGAGTTAGTGTTGGTGGCTGTGATAGTAGTTTTTGTCAGTTTCATTATTGTCCCCTGGTGATAATGTAAAATGAAACAAAGAACCAACTCCATAAGTTGAAATTACAGTACCAGGTTTGAAAAATACTGATAATCCGAAATCAATAGCCTTAAGTTGGGAATTTTCTTTCTTATTGGCGAAGAGGAAATTCTCTGG
Organism: Eucalyptus victrix; assembly: GCA_016097545.1. Classification (NCBI taxonomy): domain Eukaryota; kingdom Viridiplantae; phylum Streptophyta; class Magnoliopsida; order Myrtales; family Myrtaceae; genus Eucalyptus; species Eucalyptus victrix. The sequence continues at coordinate 32,551,133 of CM027844.1, forward strand.
TTTGAGATCTCGATGCATCACTCGATGCTCATGGCACATCTGCTACCAAAAAAGTGAATCAGAAAATTAGATGAAAGCGGGGAATAAATTCATCAAAAAGGAGCAAGACTGGCCAAAATCAGTGAAGAACAGAGTACGCAGAATCAGCCCAATTATCCCATGAGAAGTAACCAGACCCATCCAATGAAACCATTCGATCAACTCGGCAAAATTTATCGAGCAAACATAGAAGTATCGTTGTAAATGTGGACTTTCAGAGGCCAAAGAAACCTTCTTAGCACTTGCAAACAGCAGGCGAAACTGCATATTTTACTGCCCCAAATGACAAAAGCACAAAGAAAGAACTAGCAGCCAGCCTCAAGAATTAACATGCCGACAATTTTTCCTTCAAGTCTAAAAGCCATCAGCAGGCAGAAGCCAATAACTAGAACGCTCTGACTCATCTGAGACACCTAACACAATTAGATCAAAAAATGACTGATTCAACACAAAGCAAAATTGCCAGTCCTATAACCAACAACAGACCGAGGGGGGTTTCCCGAGCCTGCCACCCTCCTGGCGACTCCATCCTTAGTACAATTTCTGCGACATGCACTATAATCAACAAAATTCCATGCAAAACGTTATGTCCCCAACCAAGAAAATTTACTAAATTCTTTTACCTCGCCACCCAACCTTAAGTTTCTGAATCCACCACTGTATAAACGTAGCTATATCCAACCCATCTTCATTACACATGACCAATCAACAATGCTCAAACTTACAACAAGCAATCACAAGCACAACCAATCATCCAAACACCAACAAATCCCTCAAAATTCTGCAAGACCAGAATCACAATCACCAACAGAATGCGAGCGCGCGCAAACCTGAACAACTTCAACGATGGTCCTCATCACATTCGCAGCAGCCCTCTCAGTGTAATGCCCTCTGGCCACTATCCTGTCAAACAGCTCTCCCCCCTCGCACAGCTCCATCACTATGTGAACCGCCTCGTCGTCCTCGTAAGTGGCCTTCAGCGACACAATGTTGGGGTGGTCCGGCAAGTTCTTCATGATCTGGACCTCCCTCCTCACGTCCTCCACGTCCACCGCCGTCCTCAGCTTCCTCTTTGATATGGACTTGCACGCGAGCCGCTCGCCGGTCGACACGTCCGTGCACAGGTACGTGACCCCAAACTCGCCGCGACCCAGCTCGCGACCGAAGTCGTATCTCGCCGAGATGTCGCGGCCCGTCGGGTCTCGCAGCACGACGAGCTTCCTCTCGGGCTCGAACTTCGCGTAGGTGCTGTAGAACTGGGTCGAGAACGGGTTGGGCCTGTTCCTGTCCTTCCGGCCCCTCTGTTTCGGCGACGACGAAGATGCGGGAGTCACGCAACAGTTGCCCATGATTCAAGAACCCGTCGAATCCACCGGCGTCTTGTCGGAGATGACTTTGTCGGATTTTCTGACGACCCGGGAATGCGAGGGAAAAGAAGGGTAAAAAAGGGCAGTCGAAAGATCCAATCTTTTTCGGATTCTTTTTTGTCTCCTTCTCCAAAAAGATCAAAGAAGAAATGGGTCGGCGAGTTTGAGCTCTGGAATCTTTCGGGCTGGACAGGAAAAATTCCAGATTCGAAGGAGAGGGCGTTAGCAGAGGCGGGCTGGATGAAAATTCATGCAAGAACGGGTGGGAAAATGTTTCGTTTCGGGAAAGGAAGAATGACGGGCGACTTCCCCGGTCGTTAGTCGTTATCCTCTCGAGTGGAGGATGAAGGCCGAGGGCAAATTTAGAAAGGAAGGAAAAAAGAAACAGACGGCAGAGGTCTTACGCAACGAATCACCGAATAAACAGGGGAAGAAAAGGACCCGAAAAATAGCCATCCGCAGGAAGCGGGAGACGCATAAAAGAATCGAGGAGAAGTGGAAAAAGAACAAGAACAGGAACGAGAAGAATAGAGAAAGAAACGTGGAGCACGTGCACAGCTGAGGCGAGCAAGCGAAATGCGAAACGCCGCCGGCGAGAGGCAGCGCCGGTCGGAAGACGAGAGAAAGTGAGAATCTTTGCATTTAATTCTTTCTAGAATAGAGAGAGAGAGAAGAAAGTGGCGGGTGTTACAGGCGACATGAGGGGCGTCTCTCTCTGTCGCATTCAATTCTTCCCGCGGTCGGCATCCGATGACGGAATTCTTTCTAGAAGGAACCGTCGAAAAGTCAAAGCGGCCCTTCTCCCTTCGCTCTCCTCACATGCTAAGCAAACTCCCCCGTTGATTTCTTGATTTTCTTTGGGGAGATTGTCCATGGAGTGCTATGTCGACTTCATCCGGTTGAATTATGGGGGAATGGTTGTTAATTGATGGAGAAACTTTTCTACGAACACCTACTTTACATTAATGAGGTATTTAACGCTTTTTAAACATATGATTAAGTCCGATCAAACGTGTCATCTAAGGGCGCGTTTGGTTGTGTTTCTGTTTAAAAATTGTTCCAGGGAACAGAAATAGAAAAAAGTGTTTCTCGTTCGGAACAATTTTTGAACAAAAATACGCGTTTGGTAAACTTGTTCGGGGGAATAAAAAATAAACAGAAACATGTTTGGTAAATTTGGATAATTTTTTTATTTCTTTTATTTTTTTCTATTTTTTTCTTTTTTTCCTTTTTTTCTTTTTTCTTTTTCATTTTTTTTTTTTTGGCCGGTCGCCGCCAAGGCCTTGGCCGGCGGCCGCCGCGAAGGGCCGAGCTCGCCCGGCGCGGCGAGGCGCGGCCTCGGCCACCGCCAAAGCGAGGCCGCCGGCTCTCGTCCGGTCACGGCCATGGCCGAGGCCGGCGACCGGCCAAAAGAAAGAAGAACAAGAAAATAAGAGAAAAAAAAGAAAAAAAAGTGTTTCTCTTTTGTGTTCTTAAAAAGAAACACAAAATTTGTGTTTCTTGTTTTTGCTTTTTTTGTTCCTTTAACAAAAAACAAAAAATGGAACAGAAACGTACCCAAACGCTGTTTGTTCCTTTTTTGTTCCAGGAACAAAAAAACAGAAAAACTGTTTAAAAACAAAAAAAAAAACGCAAACAAACGGGGCCTAAACGATCCTTTAAGAATTTTTACTTTTGATAATTTCAATTGTCCATCCTAGAGGTATTTAAATGGTTTGATGAGTCGTTTATTAACCCATTCATGATTTGTGAGTTAGTTAAATTTTGTTGAATAGGTCAATATGAATTTGAGTAATAAAATCCAATATAATGTGGGGTTTTAACGATTCTAAAACTCAACCCCCGCAATTCATCTTTTGGTCGATCGGCCCCTCTCTCTTCGCTCTTCTTACATGCTAAGCAATCCCCTGCTGATTTATTGGTTATCTTTCGAGAGATTGTCCATGGAGTATCATGTCGACTTCATGCAGTTGAGTTTTGGGCGATGATTATCAATTGATGAAGAAACTTCTCTACAAACTCCTCCTTTATATTAATGCAATGTTCGACACTTTTCGAGCACACTATTAAGTTCGATCAGACTTGTCACTTGAGCAATCTTTGAAGAGTTCTTACTTCGGCAATTTCGGTTGCCCACCATTAGAGGTGTCTAAATGGATTGAAGACTTGTTCATTAATCCATATATGATTTGTCTAGAGATATATGAGTCGGCTAAATTTTGTTAAATAGGTTTATATGAGTTTGAGTAATAAAATCCAATACAACGTCGGCTTTTAATGGGTCTAAAGCCCAACTCACCTACGATTCATCTTCACTTCTCTTCAGGTTCGGGTTCTGGTTAGAGTTTTTTGGGTGAGACGACTTATTTTACGGTTTTGATCTTACGAGCTTTAGAAAATCATGAAGATTAGTATATGATCTTATGTGTCAATATTAATTGACTTATTGTTTTTAAAAGATGTTGGATACATCATTATGAAACTCGAAAAAACTTACAATAAAAAAAGAAAAAGTCTCAAACAAGGTGAAAATAACCTTATAAAACTACTAAAAGAATTATCATTTACACACTACATGTATAGCATAAAAGTTCTTGTTTTTAAATATCCATGTTTTAGTAATGTGTGTTGAATATGGATCGCCATGCTTATAAAGATGTTAAAACAGGTTAAATGGATTAATTTAAGTTGGCCCATTTCTAACCTAACCAAACCCGATATGATCCATCCATTTGATGGTCCTCCCTATAATTGTCGTCCATCCATTGTGTCCACCGCCAACTCCTTGAACCAACTCCGTCGCCAGAAACAAATGTTAGTGGATATAGGACTCATCAATGAATGGCCAGCCTGATTGGAGAAAAACATGGCCCTTGATGGTAACTAGAAGAGGCAATATAGATATTTCGTCAATTCGATGTCTTCATTGATTTCAGAACGATTTAAATTCTTGTTAAAGGTGATTATTCAAGCCACACTTTCTCTTCTTCTTTTCTTAATTGAGTTTTCTTTTTCCATACTGTTGCATACGTGCGTGTCTTTTGGCTATTTGGAGTGAGCTTATAGAAAAAAGACATCTATCGATGACTTAGCTGGTCCAGTCACCATCCACTGGAGTGACGTGGCGAGGAGAGGTAGGCGTCTCCATCAGGCAAGCGCAAAGTCAAAGTTTTTGGCCAATTTCGTCTAGAATGGAGAAGACTTGCGTGGCCGGTTGAGCTCGTTCCTTCCGATCTCACCGGGTTTGGCATTCCGTGACGTTTGGTTTGCGAAAGAATTCCCCGGGAATTGTGTGACCGTCCCAGCTCGCCGGAGCAGCGTATGCTGAACTTCACCGTGACGAATCGGTCGATGAGGCCTATTAGGGGCGCTTGTATTCTGCGTGGCCTTTTGGTATGTGTGGCAATTGAGAAATAAAAGAGCCTTTGAACCCGAGCTTCTATTACAATGTAAGTTCATGACATTGCATCCACCTAGATAATCAAAACAGTCGCTCAAACGGGTGAACGAAATACCGATGGATGTTGGTTACCCAGTCCAAGTGGTGGCCAAATCAAACACTGGTAGGACCTCTGAAGGGAACATGGGCCTTTGTTTCGGCAAATGGTCCATCTCGAAATAAAGAAAAAGGTTCGGAAGCATTTGTTCTGAAAAGTGAATTTACAATCAACAGACACGCTTATTTAAGCTAGTTACCATACTTTTATCGGGTGATGATCTCATACTATAGTTCATAGAACTATTAATGTCCCTTGTGCCTATTAATTTTTTACAAACTAATCAGGAAAGTCATTTTTGTACAAATCGGTTAGCCAGTTGGGTTTTATTATTTAGAGATGCTTGCATAGTTCACCTATTGCTTGCTTGAAAATAATCCTTCTCGAGTAGTCGACTTGACATCGATTATTATCGCGCTTTTCTTTTTTTTTTAAACAGTATCGTGCTTTGACTAATCAACAATTCTAGTTGAACATCGCGATCGTTGTACTTCAAATTGACATATGATTGGACATCAAGAAAGGACAAAAAAATTGACGATTGGGTTCTAAAGCCGATGAATTGAATCTATCAGTGATGGCATAAATCTTTCCGAAGGAATAAGAGCAAGTGTTTGATTGTAAAAAGAGAGGAAAAACAACTAAAATAAACTGTTAGGAAACGACTGAAAATATATTGCAATGAAGTAATCCATTGACAGAGATAAAATCTTGTTCATCCTATGTTTGTATGTCTCTAATCCCCTTAGATATGCTGCTTTTATAATCCATTGGTGGCTGGCCTCTCCTAATAAACGTTCCTGCTAATTGAGGGTGCGTTTGTTTTATGGAATGCATTTTTGAGGAAAACATTTTCCTCATTTTCCGGTATTTGGGTCGCTTAAAAAAATGAGTCAACGAAAAGTGTTTTTCTAATCAATGGAAAATATTTTCCAAGTAAAGCTTAAATTCAGGAAAATGATTTTCCCTTTGAAATGACTGGAAAACGTTTTCCAAATCTACCAAAACTTAGATTTGATATTTGGTTTACAAACAATTATTCTTATAAAAATATATTTTGTTAAAAAAAGTTGAATTTGAATTTTTATTTTTTAAATTAAAATTTGGAAAACATTTTAAAATAAAAAAAAATTCGAATTTGCTTCTTTTCTTTTCTTCCTTTTTCTTTTTGCTTCTTTTTCACCCATCACCAGCCACAAGGACGGCCAATGAGCTCTAGTTTCACCAAATCGAGTGATCTCATGGTTTTTGACAACAAGGCTTGAGCTTGCCCGAAGCCAATAAGCCTCAAGTTTTGCTAAATCAGGTGAGCTCGTGGTCTCTAGGGTTGAGGCTCAAGTCTCGCCAGATTGGGCGAGCTCATAGTCTCTAGCGGCCAGCTAGCGAGCTCGCCGCCTCTAGTGACAGCTGGAGCTCACCCCTTGTAAGCCAGCTAGGAACAACTTGCCAGAGGAAGGAGAAGGGATGGCATGAGGTAGCTAAGGAGTGAAGGACAAGAAGAAGGAAAAAGAAATAAAAGGAAATAAAAAAAAGAAAATAAAAATAGTAAATAAAAAACAACAATATTAAAATTTTGAAGTTTTTTAAATTAAAAAATTTCATTTTTTCTTGTGATGAAGTGTGAAATTATTTTTTTAATGGGATCCAAATGGCATAAAATATTTTCAATTATACATCACCAAATAAAAGAAAAACAAACTGTATTTTTGGAAAATACTTTCCTGGAAAGCATTTTTCTTTATTATTGAGTTTTCCGTGAAACAAACGCACCCCGAAACTTGATTTTCGCTTCAAATTGAATATTAACCAATTGACTCTGTAATAATTATTTGACTACAAATATTAATTAATGTCTTTCATAATTGTTCTGGCCTAAGAGTTTGAGTGCAATAACCATTCTCGCTATTTTATCACGGCCAAATTTCGAGAGTTGATGCCAATGGTTCTCGACTCCTAACATTGACCTGATCAACATGAATTCGACCATCAGTCGATGAACAAAAGTTGATGAACGAAAACTGTTCTTGCCCTCTCGACTTAACCATATTAACTTACAATCGACCTCGACTTGTATTTAGTCAATGGCTTTGCTTTACCACTAGGACCCAGCCTAGGACATTCCCTCTTTTGTCTCGATAGGCCAAGGACATTCTCATCGATATTGGCCCTAGTTAATGTTACTCAAAGCTATGGTCGATGCACAGTCGATGGCATCAATTCTTGTTAACTTCAATTCCTTTACATCAAAGTTGATTTTTCTTGGGTGCCAACACCAAATAAATATAAAAAAAAGAAAAGAAAATTGAAGCTTTTAACTCCATAGGGTAAATAATTTAATCCATCTTTGGACTATTCGAATAGGATGAAATTAATGACCAAACATCAAATGGCTTAATTAAAAGCGTTTTATCCACTTTAAGCGTTTCAAGATGTGTGGGTTTTTAAATTGAGTTTCACAAACTACGTTCCTCTTACCCAAACTAAAAACGTGTGCTCTATTTAATTTCCAATAGTAAATTTCATTTGATGAGAATTTATTAATTCTTAAGTTACATCGTGTTAATTTTTTTAATTTATAATTTTACGTAAGAATTTTGAAATTTAACACAGACCAATATTTTTGGAAACAAATATTAAAAAAGAAAAAGAAAATGGTCTGACTCGAATAGACTTGAACCGAGCAGAATAGTATTGGTACATGCGTCTTTTATTTTCCCAAGACGGGCCTAAAAAGAGTCAATCTTGGTAGGCCACTAATTTTTTTATTTTTATTTTGTTTATATTTGAATTTAGATTCATTTGTTTAAAATTTTTTGTTGAACCATTGTTTCTTGAAGGGAAAATGATATAAATAGTTCATGAACTTTGGTCTAATGTGTAATGTGATTCATGAATTTTTAATTTGTTCAATGTAATTCTCAAACTTTTGGTATATGTTCAATTTGATCCCTAAACTATATAAAAATGTTCAATATTATCTCTCATATTGAATTAATGGAATGACAACATTGAAAATTTTCATATAGTTCAAAGATTATAATTAAAAGCTCGTGGACTATATTAAATAAATTAAAAATTAATGGACCACCTTAAATATTAGGTTAAAGTCTATAAACCATATCAAACAAATTAAAAATGTAAATATCAATTGCACATTAAGCCAAAGTTTTATGGATCATTTGTGTTATTATCCTATTCTCGAAACACAATTGGACCTCAACATTCACCATTCTTGTATACATGACCAACTTGAACTAATAAAAACATCGTACAAGGAAATTAATTCTTTACGATCAAGCAAAGCTAACTTAATAACTGGACTCGTGCGCATCCATATATTTTTCGAGATCACAAGTCTTATTATGTTGTGACTGAACTTATTTACCAATCATGCTATCAAGAGCGGCTGCCTCATGGAGAGAGAGTGTCGTGGGCGGGGCACATCAATGAAGCTGCAGCGACCGGCTTTTTTCCTTTATGGGCCGTTTAAAATCGGTGACCAACTTGGTAACCTCAATTTCTGTGTCTCAAGCAATATCGAGTAGAAACGGTCGAATCAAATGTTGCACTATCAATAGGGATTGTTGTTATGGTAATGTTTGATTATTGATGGTGACATCTCCTATTTTTTCACTTATGGAAAGGTGACTAATTTCTTTACTCAATTTTGCAGAAGATCTCTTGCCAAAATTGATTTTTTCAGTTTTAGTTTGGTTGCCAAATAGGAGGAATTAGCAGATCAAAATTGGATACAGGGCAGCAGCACAACACTTTTGAGGCCCAAAACCGATTGCAGAACACCACCCTCCCCTCTCTCTCTCTCTCTCTCTCTCTCTAAATCGGCAACACATCACAGAGAGCTGAAACTGAAACAGGGGAGAGGAGACGATGAAGAAATCGGGCGCGGCGGAGAAGAAGCGGGTGCGGCGGACGTCGGCGGCCGTCCCCAGCGGCGGCCGGGACCCTAATCCTGACACTCCTCCCAGGGTTTGCTCTCTCTCTTTCTCTCTCTGTCTCTCGATCTAGGGTTTTATGTGCGCTCGCGGTAGCATTTTTGCGCGTTTGGAGGGACCATTTGCTCCTCTTTCCGAAGCCGATTCGGCCCGGAGGAGCGCCGAGCTTTGAGCGTGCTCCCGATCGCCGTCTCGTCCCGAGGCGTTTCAGTCGCGAAACCGTCCGTCGATGCGCGTTTTTTCAGTTGCCCTGCGAAATGAAGTTCTAGATGTCTCTCCCGCGCGAATGTCCCGGGGAATCGGATGCGGCGTGTCGGTGTCGTGAATGGTGATCGGTTAGAAAATCTTTCGATTTAGCGCGGTGAATTGTCCTTCCGCGACCTGGAAATCTTTTGAATCAAATTCGACTGATGCCTCGTGAATGGCGACTTCTGGGGCGGTTTTTGGAGATTGATCGTCTCACCCTGTAATTTATATGTGAATGTTGTTGTCTGTCCAAAGATGAACCCCGGCCTGGGGCAGTTGATCTTACCATTTTGATCTGATACCACCGGCTGACAAGCTAGTTGGCTATTGCAGAGGGAATTTATTTACTTGTAATGTGGCTTGAAAATTCGAGTAATTCAGGTGTAGATGCATTACTGTAACTTAATCTACTTGTTGCTTTCTTGACTATTTGGTGCCTTTAGGAAAAAAGATTGTGACTGTCTGATTAATAGCTGGTGGACCTCCTTTTCTCTGGACATGCTTGGGTGGCTTGTTCAAAAGACTTCATCACTAGCTTAAAGCTTTTGCCGGACTCTAACAATGATTGCTTATTTGATGCACCGACATCATTTATTCATTATTTATGCTCAAACTTTGTTTTTCCAGAAACAGGCTGCAAAGAGGGATGTATATCAGGTGTTTGCTGAGAAGTTGAGGGATCAGAAGGATTTGGAATCTAGGTGGGCGGTCTTACAGGAGACACGTGTGGAATATTTTAGAGGGAAGGATTTCGTTAATTTTCTGAAAAACCATCCAGAACTTAAGGATATTTTGGGGTCAGACCAAAATTTAGAAATCGAAGATATTGGGAATGCTTTGTTGAGAAAAAAGCTATTGATTCGATGTGACCGTGTGGTGAAAACGGTCCGTCCAGGGAAGAAAAAGTTGTCCACCTGGCCAGCACATTTAGAGATGTATCATGTAAGATTTCTCTCTATCTCATTAATTCGTTTGACTGGCTGACTGTAATGATCTTTAAAATTCTTTAAATTCAGAGCTATTGGTTTGCTTTTAGTATGTGAAATTACTGGCAAGAGTTTATGAAATTGCTAAAGTACTATGACAGAAGGACTTCGCATATTGATGTACTTTTGGAGATCTGAGAAGTTGGACTAGTTAAGTTAATAATGGTTTTTAGAACTGGTATAAGGTAAAGCATTCAAATGGATTAGGGGTTGTAAAGCTTGATTGCCTGCCTTAGAGTCAGCTAGTCTTGTCACTTTCTACGGCATATTCAGCTGAATGAATTAGTACCATGCCTCTCATTATTTTTCTGAACTAATTCACTATAAGTATTGCATAAGGCACATGAATATGACTTGATGAATTTGGCATACTGTAGCATTATTGGCTTTATTGCTCGCAGTAGAGTTGAGAATTATGCAGGCTTATTTTGTTATGCAGAACCAAGTTCATAATTTGATTCAATAAATCATACTTTTGCAGGAGCATGTATTTTCTGACAATGATGCCTTCTTTGCCTGGACATTTGAGAAACGGCATCCATTATGGCAGACACTGCTCTCGTTCTCCTGGCCTGTGTTAACCCTGGCAATATGTTTATTTCCAGTGTATCCCCACCAGTGCAAGATACTAATACTCTACTCCTGTGCCGGGATCCTGCTGCTAATACTATCCCTTTTGTTCGGTAAGTTTTTCATAGTTGATGTGCTTTTGTGATTTCCCTCTAACTTATGTTATGCTGTTGGGTGGTTAAGATGTAACCACATATTATGAGTAGATTTTACTAAAGTAGATTGCTTTTCTATTGTCTTAAATTTGTAATTGGCGACTTCTGCTGATGGTCGCACCAACCAGCCTTATTTGTTGATTCACTTTGTTGGCTGGGATGAATGGAGCCTGGTTTTGTTATGTTCAGGCTTTGCCTTTAGAATAACAAAGTTCTCATTGAAACTTTTAGCATTTGTACTGGACTTTGGATGATGTCATGTACTTCCAAATCTAATGAGAACCTTTGTCTTTTGGTTTTGTATTTCCTTTTTTTTTTTTTTTTTTTTTAATACAATTTCCTGATACCATAGCCATCCCCAAAACCATGATCTAAGAGTAGACCACTACAATACCTTCCTATGACCCTAAAAATTCCATGGTTGTCAATGATAGTGCTTGACTTCACATTTGGCATAATTGCCGAGATTGATACCAACCTTTAAGAAGGATTAATGGTTATCACCGAATATGAACCCTTTTGCCCATCTTTGAAGGGAAATTGTGGGGCTTGTCTGGATAGACGTTTACTTTTTACTTTTTGCTTTTTGCTTAATCTAAATCTTGACGGTGGATGAACTTTGACTTTTTCTTAGCCCGAAACACCTGGAGCTTTCATAAGATACAAGTATTGACATGAAGATTTACATGTAATTTTTTTAATGTTTTTGGGAAAATTAAATTACCTTAAACTTTGTTGCAAAAGTAAAAAAAAAAGAGGTACCGTTTGCTTTGCTTGAACTTCCTTTAGAGGTTAAAAAAAGGCATACCTTTTTCAAGTTGCTCTCTTGGGCTGACTATGTAGCATTTCTCTTCTGAATGCCCATTTGGATTGGGATTTAACCATCTTTTGACTGGCACTTCCTTTCATTCTTTAGCTATTATCAACTTTTGATGATCCCGTTTGATCCACAGACTGCGTTTGATTTTGAAATTTTGGCCAACAGAAAAAGCAAGTTATATAGCTGTCGATTCTGGCTGTCCTTATGTTGATATGAGTTAAAGAGAACCAGTTGTATGATGATTATACTCGCTTATGTTTTCTATATTTAGTTTCACAAGACTTTGTGGGATGAGTGATGGGGCCCCCTAAGTCAGTTCAATGATGATATCGAATGCTGGAATAACCTCTCTTAATTCAGATTCAAGGCTGCCTCCATTTGTTCTTCATATCCTCCACATAGGCAAAAGGAAAAATGCTTGCGCTCTTTTTTTTTTTTTTTTTTTTTTTTTTTTTTTTTTGTGCGCGCACATAATTTTCTTAAAATTTTCAGGTCCATCAGTGCTTCTCTGTTATTACACTCCTTCGCAACAATTTTAGTGCGATTGAAAGTTAAGATATTATCATTTTGATGTGCAGTTAGAGCTGCAATATTTGGTGCATTGTATATCATCCTTGGAAAGCGTGTTTGGTTTTTCCCTAATATTCTTGCTGAGGAAGCAACTCTTGGAGAACTATTCCGTTTCTGGCCCAATAAAGATGAGGAGGAGCGACCGAAGTGGACAACCAGGCTCTTTTATGCAATACTAGCAGTGGTGGTCATCTTGTTGCTTAGGCATCACGCCCCTGATGAGGCCGCTAGAGCCAGGTTAGTAGCTGTTCTTGTTTCAAGGACTGATTGTTTTCTGCCTTTGCAAAAGCAAAGTTGGCTCTGTTCCTGTTGGAACCTGAAAGTACTACCTTATGAAATTTCTTCTCTGCATTCCTCTTGGAGGATCAACATATAAAGGCCAGAGCTCTCAAGACCGTGACATTTGAAAGCGGCTTTTGCCCAATTTCTTTAATAGAGCAGTAGGCCAGAATTGAATCAGAACACGAGGACGCACTTCCTTGCTGAGAGGGCATAGGAAGGCTGCTACCATCAGTTAAATTTCAGAAATATCATGAAAAGATTGACCTTTGAAAGGCTTATAAACATTGTGGTTTATGCGGGAAATTTTTCTGTCCAGTTCATTCTGCTGGTTTTTATGTCATGGCCTTGTATTTCCATTGGGCTCAAGATTATACTTCTACTATTACAGGTACCAGAAGCGGGTGTTTAACATAATTGACGATGTTATTGAGTGGTCTCCGAGCTTGGCTCTTTCCGGCATGATGGAGAAGCAGCCTACGGTGGTCAACGCGACGGAGCCCAACCACAACTTCACAGATGGTAGTAAATCGAGCTCAGATACAGGAAGTGGTGAAGCCTCTCAAGAGCAAAGTGGGGACTCGGGTGAAAAGAAAGAGGACTCTGATGCATTTCAGCAACCTGATAACATAGAGGACTCTGATGTATTTCAGGAACGCGATGATCATATATGATGGTAGATTATCAGGGGGCCTGCACTTTAAGGATCACTTGCCCGGCTTGTTCTTTTCTTTTACTGGGGCTTTCCCTTTTCAATTTGGAGTGTAAAAGCAGTGTAACCAAAGGATCTGATAATAATGCAGTTAGGTGGAAAGATTCCCGTCCCCCTGTCAATAGGATTATCTACAGATGACAATGAAATGCTACTTAAGGAGGGTTTTCTTTGTTTTGCCCAACTTGAAACGTAAATCAATTTTTGGAGAAGTAGCATATATACGGGTTCAATGCAAGCACTACCATTTTCTTGAGAAGCTTCAGCTTTCATTGTGCTGAAGCAGGGAGCTCTAAAAGTGGGGAAATGCTTAGCCTGCGTGGATGCCAATCGTGCGATATTACGAACCTCAGATGATGTGAATTCTATGTGAGGTCCCTGCTTGAAATCACCCAGAGAGTGGCTATTATAACGTATGGTCATTGGATTCCAGCTATTCATGAACAAACATATATCTCTGGAGCTCGAATTCCAGCTTTTGGCCGAAGATGTCTCTTTTTTCTTCATTTTTTTTTGTCTCTTTCACCGAACTAAACAAGGGATGTCACGCTCTCCACTATCTTCATCTCTTCACCTTCATATCTCACCATTTGCAATTCACATTGCGAACGGCTTGTGAAGGGCCCGCCTGGTTCGTTCCTCCCGATTTGTAATTTGAACAAGCAAGAGGATTATATTAAGCATTCACCGATAATTCAGTGATCACACTAAATAAATTAGAAATTCAAGAATTATATTGCAAATTAGACCAAAATTGAGGTACTATTTATATCATTTTCTCATGAATATGTATAAAAAAGAGTATAGGAAAAATTTCAAATAATGGTCAGAAGTCAATTTTATTTTAAATAAGGGTTTGAAATAGTTATATTAATTTTAAAAAATGACATAATTTTCTAGTTAGTTAAGGGCATCTTCATCCTTTACTTTTTTGAATTTTTCTTTATTCTTTCCTTTTTATTGTTTTCTCTTTCTTTTTCACTGGCGGGTAGGATTGACCACTGATGATGTCCAAAGAGTGCTAGGCGAGGGTCACCCTTACTTAATTTGGAAGAGAGCCACTCTCATTAGCCCTAGGTGAGACCGCCCTTAGGGTTACCTCACCAACCACAAGTGAGGCTAGATCTCATCGGATTTAGGTGAAGGTCACCTTGCTAGTTGAAAATATTCTTGAGCAATCGGAATATTTAGCTAGCTGACAACCAATGAGATTAAAGTTCTCATTTGAAACTTCCTTTAATCATTTCGGCCCTTATTTAATATTGACATGTTGACACAAAGCTCACTTCATGCATTTTTCTTCTTCTTTTTTGGAAAAAATGAGGGACCTTAGGCCTGATTTGGAATTTTCCAAAAAATTCAGGCACTACTGCTGCGTTCATCCTGCAATACAAGCAGAAATTTTTTTCTCGGCGCACTTTCGCGCGACTCTCTCGCTCGCTCGCTCGCTCGCTCGCTCTCGAGAAGAATCCCAATCAATGCTCACGCCTCCGATGGAAACTTGGAATTCCAGTGATCGCACGACCTCGAAGAAGACGACGACGACGGCGAGCGATGGCGGAAGCGGCGGCAGCGGCGGCGGGGGGCTCGAGGCCCTTCCCGTCTCCCTCCTCGTCCACGACATCCTTCTCAAGCTGGATTTGGAGTCCCTCTCAGCCGCCGCATGCGTCTCCAAAACCCTACGCTCCGCCGCCGCTCTCGCCCTCTCCTCTCTCCCCTCTCTCCACCTCGCGGTGAGTTCGAAGCAATCCCTGCATTCGGACGGCATTCATTAGGCATAGTCGTGTCGATGAGCTCGTAATCTAAGTCCATCATGTGGCTTCTGGTTGTGATTTTGGCAGGACATTTCGCCGGACGATCGAACTCTAGATCGCATCCTCTCCGCGTGCGGAGGCGTCGCGAGCCTCACGGTCAACTGCCTCCGAGTGAATTATCGCGCGCTCGAAGGCTTCCTTGGCCCGCATATTCGCGAGCTGAACTTGTTATGCTGCGCGGCGATGCCGCCGAGCGCTCTTGGCTCGATTGGCCGGAAATGCCCCAATTTGAGGTATATTCAACTTCATGAATAATTTATCTGGAAAAGCATTGTTTTGTTTCCGTTGTTCTTGCTTGATCTGCCTTCACACGGTGGATAAGGGAGAGGCATCATGTATTTGCTTGAATTTTGCTGTGCTGTCTGTCAATCTAAATTGTCAGAGGCATCCATTGTTACTACTGTGGCAGAGTTTTCGAGGATTCATGTTTACTTTGAAGTTATGCTTAGATGAACAAATGCCTGAGATTGATGGTGAAATTCTCCACGTCCATAAAGACCTCAATTCAAGGTGTAACATCTTTTTGGGTGAATATTAGATGCTCATAATATGAAGTAAGTCTGTGATGACTCATAATATGAAGTAAGCCTCCGAAATTTGTAGTAAACTGCCATGATGACTTTGGCAGTCATGTAAGTCATGTTGGTCCAGAACAAGTCACGTAAGTCATGTTGGTCCAGAACAAGTTGGTGTGGTATGATATTCTCTTTGCGTCCCTTCTGACAGGGTGCTGGTGCTGGAGTGGGCAGAGTGTGGCTCATATGATGAATTCACTAGAAATTTTCATCAAATGTTAAGCTGTTGTGTACACTTGGAGGTAATACAGTAGGAACAGGTTGTTTTCTTAAATTTCATTTCTCAGTCATTGAAAACTTACCTTTGAACAAGACTCTCTGGAAGGAAGCTGTGATGCAATGTATTTCGTGAAGTCTAGAGGGACCGATGGCTGTATGCTCTTGTGAAGTCTAGAGGGACTGATGGCTTCCCTGTATGCTCTCTTTAGTTGACATGTTGCATGCTAGAACTGATTCTGTTTCTTATTATACAGTCTCTTTGTCTAAAGATTCGAGGTGTAGAAGGCCCTGGGTATGCCTTTTCCTCTGGAATCTGGCCCAAAAGTATCAAGGTCCTGAAGCTGCAGCCAGCGCTTGAAGATGATGTAATCAGTCTGGTGAAGGAAATAGCAGGAAATGACAACTGGCCTGAGGTCATTAAGTTTCCCTCTCTGCCATCTACTTGCTTGCTTCAAAGCTTATCGCTTCATGTGAGGACAATATCAGACAAGCTTGTCACCACGATTGCTGAGTCCATGTCTTGTTTGTTGGAGTTGGAGCTCGAAGATAGGCCATGGAAAGACCCACTCCCACATGGTGATTTGACCAATGTCGGGATTCAGTCTTTGGGCTCTTGCTATCAATTGAAAAGCCTTTCTCTTTCACGAAATAGACAAAATTGCCAGGCATCTTTTAAAAGAGTCAATGACATGGGCATTTTCCTACTCTCTGAGGGCTGCAAGGGCCTAGAATCAGTACAGTTCTCTGGCTTTTCAAAAGTCAGTGATGCTGGTTTTGCATCACTTCTTCATTCTTGCAAGAACTTGAAGAACTTTGAGGTGCGCAACTCCCAGTCTTTGTCTGATTTGGCTTTCCATGATCTGGCTGAGGCCCCGTGTTCTTTGACCGAACTGAGAATTCTATCATGCAATCTCATAACCAGCGAGACAGTTAAGAAGTTGGCATTCTCCAGTAACTTGGAGGTTCTTGATCTCTCGGGCTGCCGGAGCATAGCAGATTCAAGCTTTTATTCCGTATCATCTCTTAAAATGCTGAACACGTTGGATCTAGCTGGAGCAGATATAACAGATAGTGGCATGTCGAAACTCGGTCAACGGAGTGCGCCTATTCAGCGTTTGTCCCTTAGAGGCTGTAGGAGGGTAACAGATAAAGGGATTTCTCAATTGGTGTTAAGCGGAGGGATCGTTAGCAAAACATTATCCAGCTTAGATTTGGGTTACATGCCATATGTGTCAGACAAAGCGGCACATGCTATTGCCATTGGTGGCATAGCCATCACGGAACTGTGCATCAGGTCTTGTTTCAAAGTCACCGACTCCTCGATGGAAGCTTTGGCAAGGAAGGGAAGTCTTGAAAATGGAAGTCGACCAATTAGGAGGCTTGATCTTGTCGGCTGCATCAGTTTGTCTGTTCAGTCGCTCCAGATGCTGAAAAAGCCTTTGTTTCGTGGGCTATGTTGGGTCGGCATTGGCCGCACTTGTCTGGTGGATAAAGGAGGGAGTGTCTTATCTGAAATTTACGAGGAACGGCCATGGTTGACCGTCTGTAGTGGCGGTTGCGAAATGGGATGCCGAGATGGGTGGGAGTATCATGGAGGATCTTAGAGTGGAGTTTGGCATGATTTGTTGGAAGTCTCTTTGGTTTCAAAATTTGTCCATAGTATCCATTATGAAGCTACCTTCCAACTTATATATCGATTTACCAATATTTATTTTCTTCATTATGTTAACAACTTGAATTTGGATTTTACCAATCTCTTTCTGCGAATTTATGTACGTATAGTTGGTAAGTTTGTCAAATATTTACATTAGCTCAATATCGTTCCACCGATAAGATTCGAACATAACAAGTTCCTTAGGCCTGTCGAGTATGCTCAATTGTTCTAAAATTTGTATGAGAAAGCATTGTTTTGAAAATCGAAAATCTTTTGAATCATTTGCTTAATAAGTGTCTCGGGGCACTTGCTCGATTCTTGAAATCATTTTGCAGATTGCCATCGACATGTTATTACAATATCGGATCACAAGAACATCGCCTTAGCGATCTCACAATTTTCACTTTGTAGTAAATTTGGTAAAAACATAACGACGTTTATAGGCTGGATTTTGAAAACACCAGACAAAGTTTCAAATCCACGATTGCTAGTAAAATAAAATGCTCCCGATTTATCATTTGAGCAAGCGAGAGGACTCTATGGAACATTTGCTGATAGTTCTTGAGACCGGACACAAAATGGAAGATCCCAATGTGAACCGATTCAATTTTTCTTGTATTCTAAATGTACGTATTTATACACAATTTGCAACTAATGTCCTAAATCAACTCCTGCAGATACAATAAGTACAACCGAAAAATTGAATAAAACTACTAGGGATAAAATATATGATCACGCTAAGATTTCGTATGATTTGCTAAGATTTCATGTGATCACGCTAAAACTCCCTCTCAAGTTGGTGCATGTAGGTTACTGACGCCCAACTTGGAAAGTAGTCGCATGTACTGATTTTGGCCTAGTGGTTTGGTAAACACATTCGCTAGTTGTGACTTTGTAACAATCTTCAACGGAGCAATGAGGCTGACTTGTATTTTTTTCACGAACAAGATGGTAATCAAATTCAATGTGTTTCATTCGCTCGTGATCATAGTGTAAGGAAACCTGGGCTTGAAGAAGCATGCCAATGTCTTGTAAAAGATATGATAACCAGGTAATCCTGCATGTGATTACTTTCATTGCACGATATTCCATTTCAGCATAAGAGTGTGAGATCATGGTTTGTGTTTTGGTTCTTCATGAGATGGGGCTATCACCCAATAAAATGCAATACTCACTTGTTGAACGGCGAGTCATGGGCAACTAACCCAATCTGAGTTACAATAAGCTATGAGTTGAAGTTCATTTTAGCAGGGTAGAAGAGGCCTTAGCCTACAGTAGCCCTCAGATACCATTGGAGATGGCAAGCTGCATCCAAATGTGGTTGGCGTGATGCATACATAAATTGACTTAGAATGTTGACACTATGAGCAATATTTGGCCTATTAAATAAATGAAGCGGCATTCGACCCAAAAAAAAAAAAAATGAAGCGGCCAATCAAGTGGTCTATAGAGAGACGGTCCTCTCGTCTATATCTATGCTCAATTTTATATTCTACTCCATAAGAGTATTAACTGGTCAGGTTCCACTAAAACTACAGTCTTCTAGAATATCCAAGACATATTTTTGCTAGCATAAATAGAGACCAGAACAGGACGAGCAACCTCAATGCCCAGAAAATATTTTAGAGGCCCAAGGTCCTTAATATGTAATTGATTATGCAACAATCTTCACCAAATTGATGAAAGAAGCATTAGTAACAGTAACGACTAGATCATTGACATATAGTACCACAAAAACATAATCACTGCCATTGTGCAAGATAGAGAGGATGATCAGCTTGACAATGTGTAAAACCAAAGTTATATAATGCAGTAAAAAACTTGAAATACCATTGATGAGATGCTTGTTTCAAACCAAATAAAGATTTGTGAAGTCGGCACACAAGATTTTTCCCATTACGCTGAAAACCAAAAGGAGGTTTCATATAGATTTCCTCATCCAAGTTCCATGTAGAAGGCGTTGTTAACGTCTATTTGTTTGGAGGCCATCCTTTAGTTGTGGCAATGGCCAATAGTACACGTACTATAACCACTTTGGCAAGAAGTACAAATGTATCATGATAATCTTTCCCTTTTAACCTGAGTATAGCCTTTGGCAACAATCTTCACCAAATTGATCAAAGAAGCATTAGTAACAGTAACGACTAGATCATTGACATATAGTACCACAAAAACATAATCACTGCCATTGTGCAAGATAGAGAGGATGATCAGCTTGACAATGTGTAAAACCAAAAATTTGAAATACCATTGACGAGATGCTTGTTTCAAACCAAATAAAGATTTGTGAAGTCGGCACACAAGATTTTTCCCATTACGCTGAAAACCAAAGGGAGGTTTCATATACATTTCCTCATCCAAGTTGCCATGTAGAAGGCGTTGTTAATGTCTATTTGTTTGGAGGCCATCCTTTAGTTGTGGCAATGGCCAATAGTACACGTACTATAACCACTTTGGCAAGAAGTACAAATGTATCATGATAATCTTTCCCTTTAACCTGAGTATAGCCTTTGGCAACTAGGCGGGCCTTATATAGTTCAATACTACCACCAAATTTTCATTTAATTTTATAGACCCTTTTGGAGCCTACGGCTTTCTTGCGAGGTGGAAGTGGTATGAGAGACCATCTATGATTCTAAGAAAGAGCTTTGATCTTAGCCTGCATGGCGTCTCTCCATTCCTTATGCTGTATTGTCTCAATGAAAGGGGATGGCTCGGTAGTAGTAGACAAAAAAGTCAGAAATGCTAAATGGGGTTGCTTAAAATGAGTATATCGGAGGAAATTAGACATAGAGTAAGAAATACCTAGACCATTATCTTCTGCAGAACTTAGCATTTGAGTAAGTGAACAATAGTAGGCTTTGAGGAAACAGGGAGGTTGATGTATTCGTCGGGGTCTGATGGATTGTTCAAGCATTGGAAGTAAGGGTGTTTATGGTGGTGTGGGAATGGGGTGTGTTGCGAGGGATTTGTAGATGATGGTTGGTTTATCTCATCACATTGTGTGACGAATAATGGAAACCAAGGCCCCAACAAGATAGGGTTGGGAAGCATCGAGAATGGAAAAATTATTTCATGAAACACAACATCTCGACCCACAAGTATCTTTTTTGTGATAAGATAAAAAATGCGATACCCTTTTTGACCATTGGGATATCCCAAAAAAAAAAGAAAAAGAAAAAGAAACCAGAGTAGCATGAGCATCAAATTTATTTAGAATGAAGGTGCTACGCCCAAAACACAAGCAACTGAAAGCTCGAAGGTGTGTGAGATTCGGTGTGTGACATCCGAAATTTTCTTTGTAGTTTATGATATTTAGGATATATTATTAGTATAGTAACTGTCAGCAGGGATTGATACGCTCTTGAATAAGTAATGAATAAATTTCAAAAATTAAATTTTTACTGAGTTGAGGTTTCCCTATCGCTTTTATATATATATATATATATATATATATATATATATATATATATATATATATATAATTTAGTGGTATCAAAATAATTTTCTGATTTACCAACATTTCAAACGAATACCGATTTCCTTGATTATTTACTGCCACGTGAAGTATCTGTCCAAATTAACATAATATCTCCATCTTTTTATTAAACCATGCTATTTGTCACAAATGTCTTCATCTCCACCACATTTTTATTCACATATCAAAATTAAATCATTTGAACTAATCCATATGATCTCATGCATGACATAATCTTAACCCTAGTTATTTTTTCTGTCAACATTTAACTCTAATTAATTGGCATTATTACCTTTAACCAAGGCTAATAAATGTTACTTCAAGACGCTCCTAAATGTAGTGAATAATTATGGAAGACGAGATAAATGCACCATTTCCCCTACCTCCTTGAACGTGCACCTCCATCTTTTGTCACTTCTTCAAGTTTAAGTTTTATTTTAATCTCTTTCAAGAAAAGGTCCAAACCCTTACTTTCAATTTAGTGTCTTACAAGGTATCTTCATGGATTTCCTTTTATTTTTGTCAAATGAGCTTTGTTATTTTCTAAATAATGACACTTGTTAATTTTTATAATTATTTTGATTTCAAGGTGAGTAAAAGCTTTATTTGTTGAAGATTTCACTCAAAGTAAGTGAAAAACTTAAGGACTAAGCTAGAATATCTACTTAGTACTTTTAAGCTTGGTATGTTAATTGTTTATTTATTTACTATAAATTTTACTTTATATGTGTGTAAGTTGCCATGGTTAATTGTCGAGCTATGGTGATTGTTGGGTTTGTATTAAAAGGCTTTCCTCATGCCTAGAAGGTGTTTGAAGAAAACCTATATAGTTTTGTTGCACCTTAAAAGTGGGAAAAGTGGGGAAATGGTAATACTAGGCATACGAGAAGTGGTGTTTTGGTAAATTTTTGACAAAATATGGGGTAATTTCAAAATTTCCAGAATGGAGATAAGGATATTAACAGGTTTACTTTATGATTTTTAGTGTTAATAAGTGGGTTTGTAAGTAATATTAATTAAAAGAAATCAAAGCGGTTCAAAAAGAATGAGTTTAGAAGCTTTAGGGGCTAACTTGTAATTTCACCAAGCTGATGGACGAATCTGTAAAAAACTGAAACTTCTGGGGACTGTTCACAACTTGTGAAACCTTATTTTAATAGGTGGTAAAATAATTTTTAAAGTTAATTTCTTTATTTGGATAATGTGTCAATTATGCAAAAATTGGAACTAATTGTGCTAATAAATCAAAAGTGGGTTGTTTTAATGGTTTTGTAAAATATGTGGGGTGTCTATTGTGTAAATAAAATGTTAGTATATCTTAGATAACAAAAGTATGGCTTTTATTTTTTTAATTTGATTAATATGACTTGGTTGATTGAAAATCGGAAATTATGGGTAAATTTACAAAATGACAATTTTACTAGGGCAATAGTATAGTTTTTAAGAATTTAGAATTATAGAAAATATTCCTTAATTTTGTGGAAAAAGTGAGCTTAACCAAGGGTGGCTTTATCATTAAAAAAATGTAAATTAATGAGTTACCCTTAGTTATTGAAGTAGTAGTGTCTATTGCAAAATGGATATCAAGAATTAATAAACTAGTGAAAGTTCTCTACCAAATGATTATGGCTTGGTGAAAAAAATATATATTTGTTAAAGTGTACGTAATAGATTGATTCTCGTGGTTATATGAAAATGTCAAGAGATTAACGTGTTATCTTTTGTAATTATAGACACAGACAAATTTGTGACACTTATTGTGTTGTGATTAATTATGGATGTCTTTGATATTACGTGAAAAGACCTTTACCACGGCCTATTCCCATTGAGCAAATTTCTTTGTATGAGTATGCATGAAACTTGGGAGTTAACCAGATGTTTTACCACATGAGACGATTCTCTACAAAGTTGAGATGACATGAAATTTTATGATGACATGACTCGTGTAGTGACAGTATGACGTAGCTTGTGAAGCTATGGTATGATGTTAATAAACGGCTATTGTTATACGGATATATAGTGGTGTATTAATCTTCGCTAATGTAGATGATACCTATGATTGATAGGGTGAGGCATGGCAAATGGGTATGTGTAATTTCATCTCCCATGAGTTGGTGGTGATGATGCCTCATTAGTCGAGATCCCTGGGAATTGAAATGGTCTTCACTAATGTAGATGGTACCTGTGATTGATAGGGTGAGGCATGGCAAATGGGTATGTGTAATTGGGTATGTGTAATTTCATCTCCCATGAGTTGGTGGTGATGATGCCTCATTAGTCGAGATCCCTGGGAATCGAAATGGTCTTCGCTAATGTAGACAATACTTGTGATTGATGGGGTGAGGCATGGCAGATGGGTATGTGTAATTTCATCTCCCATGAGTTGGTGGTGATGATGCCTCATTAGTCGAGTGTGTGTGTGGTGATGATGCCTCATTAGATCTTCATCTCCCATGAGTTGGTGGTGATGTTGTGTGTGTGTGTGTGTGTGTGTGTGTGTGTGTGTGGGCGCTAGTGATGGGAGAGGTAATCAATCCTTAGATTTTAGCTTTGGTGTTGTACAAGCGGCTTTTGGATATAGAAGGATGGTGTTGAAGTTAGCCTATCCTAACCCTTCCTAGGTCTTTTGGTAATTTGTGTGTTGTTATATAAAGTTAATATAATGAAATATTATGTGTAATATTTATCTAATGTGATGATCTTCTTGTATGTTGTATGGTAATTTATTTGTAGTGCTTATGCTTGCTATTAAAAAAAGAAAAAAAGAAATTAGAAAGTACATGTGTCGCGTGTGACGTTCTGGGGTGCCACACGGTGATTGACCATGTAAAATCTCATATGGAGTTTTTTTTTACTTTCAAGACAACAGTGGAAAGTCTGTTTATGATGCAAGCGGCAATGAGAATGCATTCACCCCAAAACTCAATGGAAATGTCATATTGGAAGCATAAGGCATAGGCAATATTTAGAAGGTGCCGATGCTTGCGCTCCACAACTCTATTTTGTTGAGGGGTGGACACGCAATTCGATTGATGAACAACACTCTTGGGGTCTAAAAAAAATTGGTAAGATGATTGAAAAATTCTTTTCCGTTGTCAAAATGGATGCAATGAATTTGTTTATCGAATTGGGTTTTTACCATGGAAAAGAAATTATTGATAAATTGATTTACATTAGATTTATAAGACATTAAATAAAGCCACATGCTATGAGAATAATCATCGACTACAATTAGGAAAAAAGGTGCCCCAGATAAAGAGGTGGTATGAAATAGGCCCCAAACATCCAAATGAATTAAATCAGAGCATGAAATAGTAAAAATTGTAATAGAAGAAAATGGCAAGTGAGATTATTTCGCAAGTGGGTACATAGTGCAAGGAAAAGTATTAGAAAATGAAATGTTATTATCTAAAGCTTGCAGATGACGGAGGCAAGATGAACCCAAATGTCCCAACCGCCAATTCTAGAGGTCAAAGTGTGCGCCTGGTGTGGTGGTGGATGTCAAAGAAGGGGGTTGGGGTATGTAAAGGTAGTATCAAAATTGTGTTGCTTACCCATCACTAAAGTCTCATCAAGATTGGTCCTGAAAAAGGCAAGTATTAGAAGTAAATGCAATATTGAGAGAAGAAGTAGCAATAGTCAGTTTACTAATTAAAATAAGATTAAATCGATATTGGGGAATGAATAAAACATGATCAAGAGTTAAATCTGGTAGTAGAGAAATATGTCCAATTCGTTGAACATAAACCACAATCCCATCAAGAAGGGAAACAGGGTTGGAAGTTATGTTATCATAAAATTCAAAAAGCAATGCTACATCACAAGATATATGATTCATTGCACCAAGTTCTAGAATCCAGGATGAAGTAGAATTTAAAATAAAATAAAATGGAAGTGCCTGCTAAATTCACTAAGGGGAAAGAAGAAGGTGTGGTATTACCAGTTGAAAGTAAATGAAGGAGTTGTTCTATTTGTATAGCAGTAAGGGTCGGTGAAGAGGAGGAATCACAGGTGGCAACTACACCAACGGTTGGAGAACCAATTATGCGTGAATGTCATTGGCGACCAAAGTCATTGGCGGGGCGCTTTTTACAATCATTCCACCATTCCAAATATCCGTGCTTCTAGATGTCCAACCCTTCCACAGTGAGTGCAATGTAAAACAGGTTTGGAAAAACTAATAGGCAGAGAAATGTGAGTATCATTAAGACAGAACGTGGCCATGGTAGCAGGATCGCGAATAACAGTGCGATTGTCATAGCAATGCGCCGTGATTCCTCTTCTAATAGTGAGGCATATGCTCTATTGATAGTAGGGAATGGATTCATAAGGAAAATTTGACTCCAAATCACGGCATAAGATTCATTGAGGCATTGAGAAAATCTTATAGTGAATCTGTTTCAAGAAATTATAGAAGAGTCAACATTGCTCTACAACTACAAGTTGGCAAGACTTGATACAACAATAGTTCATACCGACAGGATTCAATCATAGCATAATAGGCAAATATTGAAGCTGGACCTTGTTGATGTGTAAAAAATTTGAGGAGCATTATGAGGGGAGAAGCGCTCCCAAAGAGTATTCCAGACATTATTTGCTGAGTCATGCCAAAGAATGCTATGTGAAATTGTTGGTACAGTAGAATGAATCAATTAGGACCTCACCATGCTATTGCAACATATCCATAAGGGATAATCCAAAGAGGTTGAATTAGGACGCCGCAAGGACCCATCAACAAAACACAACTTATTTTTCGCCTCAAGGGCTATGAGCTTGGCACGATGCCATGCTGGATAATTGTCTCCATCTAAAGGAAGAGAGACTAGAGAGCATTTGGATGGTCACTAGACTGAAAAAAAATATTGAGAATTGACATCCATCTTGGAAGAAACGGTGAAAGGGATTTGATTGGCCATGAATAAAAAAACTACATCGGAATCGATATTTGCTTTGAAGGCATGAGAAAAGACAAAAAATGGAGATCCCAATGTAAATCGATTCAAATTTTCATGTATTTTAGGGCGCGTTTAGAACGATTCGTTCCGGGAACGCATTCTCGATCAACAATAATTCTTTTTTTTATTCTGTTCATAGGAATAATTTATGAGTAAAAGAACGTATTTGGTAATCGTACAAAATTTATGATTCTAGAATAGAAAAAGAACAAAAATGCGTTTGATAATTACATAAAATTTCTATTCCGATTCTAAAATTTTATCAAATTATAGAAATTCTATTAATTAATTATATTTATACTAAGTAATAAACATATTAACTAATCAATTTTTTTTATTAAATAGTAAATGATAAAATATAGTATAAACTATAAATATAAATACTAAATAATAAATTAAAATACAAAATTAAATACATATTCTATAAATAGCAAAATTTCAATTCATACTTCAAATATTTTTTTTAATTTTAAAATAATTTTATTAATTTTTTCTTTTTTCCTTTCTTCCTCCCCTTCTTCTTCTTCTTCTTTTTCTTCAAGGTGGCTAGTCGCTAACCTTGGGACGACCAGCAATATCGGCCATATGAGGCCAGCGACCTCACTAGAGCATCGTCAGCCCTTATCGACCGAGCCTCGCTAGTAATTGAGTGAGGCTCGGCCTTGCCAAAACTAGTGAGGCCAAGCCTCACCAGGGCTGCGAGGCCCGCCTAGCCATTAGTGGGGTTGGGTGAGCTTTGTCGGGGCTGGGCAAGGCCCACCTGGTTGTTGGCGAGGCTCTACCTCGCTAGATTGCGAGGCGTGCCCAGCCCCGTCGAGGCTCGCCTGGCCACCAATGGGGCTGGGTGAGTCTCGCTGGTGGCTGGGCTTGCCTCCGGCGAGCTCGCTGGACCAGTTGTTGGCGGCTAGCAGCAGTGGGCAGCGGACGGTAGTGAACGACAACCACGACAATGGCGGTAGATAAAGAAGAAAAAAATAGAAGAAGAAGAAGAAGAAAATGGCTTGATTTTTAGATTTGTTCCGGGAACAAGAATCAACTTCTTTTTTTTTATTATTCTTAATTCTGTTCCAAATCTACTTTTTTTTTTTATTCTTAATTCTGTTCCAAATCTACTTCCAAGAACATAAAAATATAAATTTTTTCTTGGGAACAAAAATTTCACCAATGTTCCAAAATTACTCCCAGGAATAAAAAATCAGAATTAGGCATGTTTGGATGGTTACCAAACATCCCATAAATATACATATCTATACACAATTCGCAACTAATTTCCTAAATTCACTCCTAAAAATATGATAAGTACAACCAAAAGATTGAATAAAACAATTAGGGATAAGGTATTTGATCACGTTAAGATTTCATATAATTTGCTAAGATTGTATGTGATCACGCTAAAAGTTCAAAAATCACGCTGAAACAATTAGAAATTTACGAACTATGTTGCAAATTGGATCAAAATTTATAGATAATGTATATCATTTTTCCTTGAATATTTATTAAAAAATCGGGGGTTAATGCGGCATTCATCCTGAAATATAAGCAAAAAAAAGAAATTTCCCAGAGCACTTTGGCGCATCGCTCGCTCGCTCTCGAGAAGAATCCACAATCAATGCTCCCGCCTCCAATGGAAGCTTCGCATTCCAGTGATCCTAGAGGCACGACCTCAAAGAAGACGAAGACGACGACGGCGAGGGTGATCGATGGCGGAAGCAGCAGCAACCGCGGCAAGCTTGAGGCCCTTACCATCTTCCACCTCGTCCAGGACATCTTCTCAAGCTAGACTTGGAGTCCCTCTCCTCCGCCGCGCACGTCTCCAAAACCCTACTTTCTGCCGCCGCTCTCGCCCTCTCCTCTCTCCCTTCTCTCCACCTCACGGTGAGTTCGTAATCTCCGCTATCTCCGCATTTGCATGACATTCATATAGGCACAGTCGTGTTGATGTGTAGAACTCATAATCTAAGTCCATCGTGCGGCTTCTGGTTGTGATTTTGGTAGGACTTTTTGTCGGATGATCGAACTCTCGATCGCATCCTCTCCATGTGCGGAGGCATCCTGAGCTTCACAGTCAACTACCTCCAGGTGAATTTTCGCATGCTCGAAGGCTTCCTCAGCCCGCATATTTGTGAGCTGAACTTGTTGTGCTGCGCCGTGATGCTGCCGAGCGCTCCTGGCTCAATTGGCCAGAGATGCCCTAATTTGAGGTATCTTCAACCTCATGAAAAATTTATCTAGAAAAGCATTGTTTCGTCTCCATTATTCTTGCTCAATCGTTGGCTTTTCAAGATTTTACCTTAGTGCGTTGCCGTGGTGGATAAGATAGTGGATAAGACAGAGGCTTCATGCTACTCATGTATGTGCGTGAATTGCGCTCTTTGCCAATCAAATTTGACAGTTCGCTTCCCCTCCATTGTTACTACTGTGGCAGGGTTTTTGGGATTCATGTTTGCTTTAAAGTTTTTTTTTAGGGGAACAAATGCTCAAAATTGATAATGAAATCTTCCACGTCCATAATGACCTTAATTCAGAGTTCAACATCTTTTCGGGTGAATATTAGATGCTCATAATATGATATCAGCCTCCAAGATTTGTAGTAAATCACTGTGATGACTTCAGCAGGCACGTAAGTCGCGTTGGTTTGGAACAATACAGTGCGGTGTGAAATTCTCTTTGTCTATGTCGGTCGTATTAGGGATGTCAGGAAGATTAAAATATCTGTTAGAGTTATTTAGGATATTTTTTCTGATTTTCTATATTTATTTTGATTATGCACATCTGATTTAATTTCCTGTGATTTCCTCCCTATAATTAGATTGTCTTTATACTTTTTTTTTTTTTATATATATTGAAATATAATAAAATTTCTCAATTCTCTCTTATGCATTCCTATTTCCAACTTTATAGCCTTCATTCCTACAAAACCTAAGTGCACCGGTGCACAGTGAGTGTCAGTGTTTTGATGCCGTTCACACCAACTATGTCACTTTGTCAAGCCGTATAAGCCATTGCTATGACACCAATTAGCTCGGTTATTTTTTCGCAAGCTAGCTGCATAAGGTGTTGCTATGACACCAACTAGCTCAGTTATTTTTTCGCAAGCCAGCCACATCGACTTCTTGCTAGCTCCACTTCAATCCTCAACATTTCACGTCTTATTTCAAGAAGAGACCACCAAACAACTCACCACCTTCAAACGATCCAGCTTTGGAAACTGCTACCTAACCTTACAGCGTCATTAGAGGAACAAGCATTGTTTAACATTAATTCAAACTCTTGAGTTTGAGAGGATGTTAGCAATGTTAAAATATCTTTTAGAGATGTTTACGATTTTTTCTTTGATTTTCTATATTTGTTTTGATTATTAACTTTTGATGTGATTTTCTTTGATTTCCTCCGTCCAAACCTATAAATAGGTTATCCTTGTATTCTTTTTTATATATCAAAATTAACTAAAATCTCTCAATTCTCTTATTTCCAACCATCCCTTCGATAGGATGTTGATGTTGGAGTGGGCAGAGCGTGGCTCATATAAAGAATTCATTGGAAATTTTCATCAAATGTTAAGCTGTTGTGTACACTTAGAGGTAATGCAGTAGGGCGGGTTGTTATCTTAAATTTGCAGCCAGTGTGCCTAAGGTCATTATGGGTGCGTTTGGATGGGCATTTAGAAAGCCCATTCAGCCCCCAAAGCCCCTTCAGCCCAAATATAGGTATTTGCAACCAATCTCAAGGAGTTTTCAAATGAAAGCCAACCCTTAGAAATGCTGAAAACATTTTTTCTCTTCCTAAACTACCTTCATTAATTTTTCATACTTCCGTTATTGCCCATGTATTTATTTATTTTTTAAATGAAAAAGGAGCAACACTTCGCCGGATCTGCGAAGGGCGACGGCCGTCAGCTGAGGTCGCCCAAGGTTGGGCAACCTCTGACGAGGGTCACGCGACCCAGCCGAGGGCCGTTGGAGATCGCCCGACCTCGGGCGACCCTCAGCAAGGGTCGCTCGACCCAAGGGCCGCGCAACCCAGGCGACCGCCGCCTGCGGCCTCCGCGTGACCCAGGCGACCGCCACCTGGGTCTCGTGGCCGCAGGCGGCGGTCGCCTGGGTCACGCGGCCCCTAGGTTGAGCGACCCTGGTTGCCCGAGGTCGGGTGACCTTCGGCGGCCCTCCGGGTCGCACGACCTCGCCGGGGGAGGTCGCCTGACCTCGTGTGACCTTAGCCGACAGCCGTTAGCGCTAGATCTAGCTCGCGGGCGGCCGCATCCCTTCGTCGGTTCGGCGAAGGGTTTAGCTGAATTTTCAAAAAAAAAAAGAAAATATATATATGTACCCATCGAAGCCTATGGTGAAAGTTTTCTTTACCAAATGCACATTCAACTCAAAGTCCATTTGCAAAAAATTTTTACCAAACACAATTGCATCTTCCCCAAGTAGCTTTGGACTTTCAGATTTGCATTGGACTCAAAGCCCATTGCAAATGCTGAACCAAACGCAGCCTATGTTTCCTTCTCTGCCATCTCCTTGCTCGCTTCAAAGCATGTCGCTTCATGTGAGAATTGTTGGGGTTTCATGAATCATGTATAAGTAAAATTAACAAAAAGAACGTAGCAGAAACAAAAGATGATATGTTTTATACATGATTCTCCGAATGCATTGTTCTTCAGTTCGAGTCCCACAAACCTTAGACCTCTAGTTCAGACACACCAACAATGGACGTTGAATGGAAGAGAGAACTTTCGGATAATCACCACTATGATCGTGCTAGCAATCTTGTGGAGACAATCCGCCGTATCCTTGATATTTTTAGTCACGGCCCGAACGAGAGAGAATCCATCTTCTTTCTCGCGTCTCAAAAAACACGAGAACACACACATGTTTCTCTCTTGTTCAGCAACAATTCTTTATGTCCTCAAATACAACATTTAAAAAAAAAAAAAATATATATATATATATATATATATATATACTTGAATCAAAGCAACGGTTGCGATCGTTTGTTGTGCATGAGCAAACCGATCATGAACGATCATCATGCATGAGCGGTTGGTTAGCAATTGCTAACCATTCATGCACGATGCATGAAGGTATATATATTTTTAATTAAAAGAAACGCACATGATGTGCGTTGCACATGGTCGCAACAATTTCTGACCGTGTGCATAATTGAATTAATTAATCAATTCTTAAAACAAAAATAAAAGGAACATAATCTTTGTGTGTGCAATTAAGGTACATTAACATGTATCCACTTTGGGCATGCGTGTGTATCATATACAAGTAAACCTCGTGACTATAATACAAATTAAATTAAATCATTTAATTTAATTTCAAATTGACTTAATTCGATTGAAGTAATTGCAAACACATTTACAACAATATTTCTCTCTTGTTTCACATTATCCTAATTATTTTTTTTTTTGGTGAAGGTAATAAACATTATCCTAATTATTTATAGTGTGTGACATCCCTATGTTCATCACTAAGCCGGTAGTGAAACTTGTACTAACACATTAATACTCCAAAAAGAATTAATTGTCCCGATTAATCTTTGGGTCCTACAAGCCATGATTAACATCTAGTAATATGTTATGGATACCCAAATAGTGTGAATGCTTTAAGAACATAATGAACATGTCAGTTTTGGCTACGCAGCGGGCTTGAGGCTCTTTCCGTCTCCCTCCTCGTCCAAGACATACTTCTCAAGCTGGACTTGGAGTCCCTCTCCTCCGCCGCGCACGTCTCCAAAACCCTACGCTCTGCCATCGCTCTCACCCTCTCCTCTCTTCCTTCTCTACCTCACGGTGAGTTCGTAATCTCTGCTATCTCCGCATTCGCACGACATTCATATAGGCACAGTCGCATCGATGTGTAGAGCTCATAATCTAAGTCCATTGCGCGGCTTCTGGTTGTGATTTTGGCAAGACTTTTCGCCGGACGATCGAACTCTCGATCGCATCCTCTCCGTGTGCGGAGACATCTCGAGCCTCACGGTCAACTACCTTTGGGTGAGTTTTCGCACGCTTGAAGGCTTCCTCGGCCCGCATATTCATGAGCTGAACTTGTTGTGCTGCTCCGCGATGCTGCCGAGCGCTTCTGGCTTGATTGGCTGGAGATGCCCTAATTTGA
The DNA here is from genome assembly GCA_016097545.1 of Eucalyptus victrix. NCBI lineage: Eukaryota > Viridiplantae > Streptophyta > Magnoliopsida > Myrtales > Myrtaceae > Eucalyptus > Eucalyptus victrix. Next base: position 32,583,144 of record CM027844.1, read on the forward strand.
GGTATCTTCAACCTCATGAAAAATTTATTTGGAAAAGCATTGTTTCGTCTCCATTATTCTTACTCGATTGTTGGGTTTTCAAGATTTTACCTTAGTGCGTTGCCGTGGTGGATAAGATAGTGGATAAGACAGAGGCTTCATGTTGCTCATGTATGTGCTTGAATTGCACTCTCTGCCAATCAAATTTGACAGTTCGCTTCCCCTCCATTGTAACTACTGTGGCAGGGTTTTTGGGGATTAGTGTTTGCTTTAAAGTTTTGCTTAGGGGAACAAATGCTCAAAATTGATAGTGTAATCTTCCACATCCACAATGATCTCAATTCAAAGTTCAACATCTTTTCGGGTGAATATTAGATGCTCATAATATGATATCAGCCTCTAAGATTTGCAGTAAATCGCTGTGATGACGTCAGCAGGCAAGTAAGTCGTGTTGGTTTGCAACAATACGATGCGGTGTGAAATTCTCTTTGTTCATGTCGGTCGTATTAGGGATGTTGGGAATATTAAAATATCTTTTAGAGTTATTTAGGATATTTTTTCTGATTTTCTATATTTATTTTGATTATGCACATCTAATTTAATTTCCTGTGATTTCTCTATCTAAGCCTATAATTGTATTGTCCTTATACTCTTTTCTATATATCGAAATATAATAAAATCTCTCAATTTTCTCTTATGCATTCCTATTTCCAACTTTATAACATTCATTCCTACAAAAACCTAAGTGTACCGGTGCACAGTAAGTGTCAGTGTTTTGATGCCGTTCGCACCAACTATGTCACTTAGTCAAGCCACATAAGCCGTTGCTACGACACCAACTAGCTTAGTTATTTTTTCACAAGCCAACCGCATCAACTGCTTGGTAGCTCCACTCCAATCCTCAACATTTCGCGTGTTATTTCAAGAAGAGACCACCAAACAACTCACCACCTTCAAACGATCCAGATTTGGAAAATGTTGCCTAACCTTACAGTGTCGTTAGAGGAACAAGCATTGTTTAACATTAATTCAAACTCTTGAGTTTAAGAGGATGTTAGTGAGGACGTTAGGAATGTTAAAATATCTTTTAGAGATATTTAAGATTGTTTCTTTGATTTTCTATATTTGTTTTGATTATTAACTTTTGATGTGATTTTCTTTGATTTCCTCTGTCCAAGCCTATAAATAGGTTATCCTTGTATTCGTTTCTATATATCAAAATATACTAAAATCCCTCAATTCTCTTATTTCCAACCATCCCTTATGATGGGATGCTGATATTGGAGTGGGGAGAGCGTGACTCATATAAAAAATTCATTGGAAATTTTCATCAAATGTTAAGCTATTATGTACACTTGGAGGTAATGCAGTAGGGCAGGTTGTTATTTTAAATTTCATTTCTTAGTCATTGAAAACTTACTTTTGAACAAGATTCTCTAGAAGGACCAAGAGCTGTGGTGCAATGTTTTTCGTGAAGTTTGGAGGGACTGATGCTTCCTTGTATGCTCTCTTTGGTTGACATGTTGTGTGCTAGAACTTATTATGTTTCTTATTATACAGTCTCTTTGTCTAAAGATTCGGGGTGTAAAAGTCCTTGGGTATGCTTTTCCCTCTAGAATCTCACCCAAAAGTATCAAGGTCCTAAAGCTACAGCTAGTGCCTAAGGTCATTATGTTTCCTTCTCTGCCATCTCCTTGCTCGTTTCAAAGCATGTCGCTTCATGTGAGAATCTCTGCCATCTCCTTGCTCGCTTCAAAGCATGTCGCTTCATGTGAGAATTGTTGGGGTTTCATGAATCATGTATAGGTAAAATTAACAAAAAGAATGCAACAGAAACAAAGATGATATGTTTTATACATGATTCTCCGAAGGCGTTGTTCTTCAATTCGAGTCTTACAAACATCGGACCTCTAGTTCAGGCACATCAACAATGGACGTCGAATGAAAGAGAGAACTTTCAGATAATCACCACTATGATCATGCTAGCAATCTCGTGGAGACAATCCGATGTATCCTTGATGTTTTTAGTCACGGCCCGAACGAGAGAGAATCTATCTTCTTTCTTGCGTCTCGAAAAACACAAGAACACGCACACATTTCTCTCTTGTTCAGCAACAATTTTTTATGTCCTCAAATACAACATTTTAAATAAAAAATATGTACTTGAATTAGCAATCGTTGCTGATTGTTTGCTCATGCATGATCGTACATGAGCAAACCAATCATGAATGATCATCATGCATGAGCGGTTGGTTAGCAATTGCTGACCATTCATGCACGATATATGAAGGTATATATTTTTTTAATTAAAAGAAATGTGTATGATGTGCGTTGCACACAATCAGCAACAATTTTCGACCGTGTGCATAATTTATTTAATTAAATAATTAATTAATCAATTCCTAAAACAAAAATAAAATGAACATAATCTTTGTGTGTGTAATTAGGGTACATTAACATGTATCAACTTTGGGCATGTGTGTGTATCATATGCAAGTAGCCTCGTGACTATAATACAAATTAAATTAAATTCCATTTAATTTAATTTCAAATTGACTTAATTCAATTAAAGTAATTGCAAACACATTTTCAACAATATTTCTTTATTGTTCCACGTTATCCTAATTGTTTATGGTGTGTAACATCTCTAGATTCATCACTAAGCTGGTAGTAAGATTTGTACTAACACATTATATCTCCCAAAAGAATTAATTGTCCCGATTAATCTTTGGATCCTATAAGCCATAATTGACATCTAGCAATATATCATGTCTACCCAGATAGTGTGAATGTTTTAAGAACATAATGAACTTGTCAATTTTGGCTACAATGTAATTCAATACATCTACCTTACTATATCCTGATCAAATAAAGACCATGGAATATTTGTCAAGTCACCAATTTGATCATATGTACAAATCTAATTGACATGCATCTTATTTGAAATATAAATAATTTATTCTCGATTACAACTCCAGCTGAGGATTTCAATGCAGTGTCATAATTAGATTGCATAAGACATCATTATTATACATTGCATGTAACAATGAAACAGATTCCATATTACGCACACGTGCAATTTTGTATATAAACAAACTATGACAATCAGGCATAAAGACGAATCAATGATCTGGCATTACGTGTACCTGTGAACCATAGTTGTTCGACACACAAGTTAACATTGTGCCTTAGGTCTATGGATTATTTACATAAGATCAAAGCATGAACAATTAGACATTGACCATGCTAAAAGCTTTCATGTCGCTAATCATTCCATATGCGTCACGTTCGGTGAACTTGTCTAATACAAACACCCGTATTCTTTGAGTGTAAGCTTTGGTGCCGTTTGCTTGTACATATTGGCTCTGCTTAATACAATTACCTTCCACCAAAAAAAAAAAAAAACACCCGTATTCTAACTCAGGTATCATAATACCCAATGACATGTGACTCATCATTCCCTTAAGTATCCAATACTTAATAGTGAAGTTAAGAACACACCGGTCTCAACAGGATTATAAATATCCACTCAATAATCCATTGATCAGGAACGATTTAAAGATTCAACTTAATTATAAATCCGTCACATATATTCTTGACGTCTCTAAATAGGTCTAGTTGTAACTGATCTTATGGAATCATTAATAAATATAAAATAATTGAACAAATGAATGAATACGTCATTGCCATTAATTAAATAATAATAATGATAGCACAACTGAAATCCCTAACATGTAATTATTACATAGTAGACCTAGGGCATACATTCAACAAGAACCATATCAAACAGGCTTGTCACCACCGTTGCTGAGTCCATGCCTTGTTTGTTGGAGTTGGAGCTCAAAGATAGTCCATGGAAAGACCCACCACCGCATGGTGATCTGACCAATGCTGGAATTCAGTCTTTGGGCTTTTGCGATCAATTGAAAAGCCTTTCTCTCTCACGAAATAAACAACATTGCCTTACATCTTTTAAAAGAGTCGATGACATGGGCATTTTCCTACTCTCTGAGGGCTGCAAGGGCCTAGAATCTGTACAGCTCTTTGGCTTTTCAAAAGTCAGTAACACTGGTTTCGCATCACTTCTTCGATCTTGTAAGAACTTGAAGAAGTTTAAGGTGCGTAGCTCCCAGTCTTTGTCTGGTTTGGCTTTCCATTATCTGGTTGAGGGCCCGTGTTCTTTGACTAAACTGCGAATTCTATTGTCCAATCTCATAACCAGCGAGACAGTTAAGAAGTTGGCATTCTTTAGTAACTTGGAGGTTCTTAATCTCTCTGGCTGCTGGAACATAGCAAATTCAAGCTTTTATTCCCTATCGTCTCTTAAAATTCTGAACACGTTGGATCTAGCCGGAGCATAAATAACATATAGTGGCATGTCGACTCTTGGTCAAAGGAGTGCGACTATTCAACGTTTCTCCCTTAGAGGCTGTAGGATGGTAACAAATGAAGGGATTTCTCAATTGGTGCTAATTGGAGGGACCATTAGCAAAACATTATCCTTAGATTTGGGTTATATGCCACAGGTGTCGGACGAAGTCGTACTTGCCATTGCCTCTGGTTGTGTAGCCATCACGAAACTGTGCATCAGGTCTTGTTTCCAAGTCACCGACTCCTCAGTGGAGGCTTTGGCGAGGAAGGGAAGTCTTGAAAGCGGAAGTCGACCGATTAGGAGGCTTGATCTTGTCCGCTGCATCTATTTGTTTGTTCAGTCATTCCGGATGCTGAAAAAGCCTTGGTTTCGTGGGCTACGTTGGCTCGGCATTGGCGGCACCCGCTTGGCGTATAAAGGAGGGAGTGTCTTATCTGAAATTTATGAGGAACGGCCATGGTTGACTGTCTGTACCAGCGGTTGCGAAATAGGATGCTGAGATGGGTGAGCGTGTCGTCAGGGATCTTAGAGTGAAGTCTGGCATGATTTGTTGGCAGTCTCTTTGGTTTCAAAATTTGTCCATAGCATCCATTATGAAGCTACCTTCCTACTTATATTTTGATTTACCAATATTTATTTTCTTCATTGTGTTACCAACTTGAATTTGGATTTATTTTACCAATGTCTATGAATTTGGGAAAAATACCAAAAAATTCTAAACCTATTGTGTTAGTACCAATTCACCAAAACATTTTAATTTGATCAATTTAGTTCTAAAATTTTTAACATTTATATCAATTCAGTCTATTCGGTCAATTTTGGCATACTAGCGCCGACGTGCACATCGACTAGTGGCTAAATGCTAATGTGCCAATTTTTAAATAAATCTTTTTAATTTTTGTCTTTTTCTTTTCTTTTTCCTTTTATTTTCCTTGACTTTCCTTGCCTTGGCTAGCGAGCCTCCATACCAATGTGAAGAGGTTTAGGACCAAATTTGTTCAATTGAAAAGTTTAGAACTAAATTAGTAGTAATATAATAAGTTTATGACTTTTTTGATATTTTTTTCCCCATAAATTTACAACAATATATATTTGGTAAGTTGGTCAAATGTTTAAATTTGCTTGATATCGTTGGTCCTTCCGAATTATGCTAGCCATCGATAAAATTCCCATATAGCAAGTTTCTTAATACACCTGTCAAGCATACTCAATAGTTTCAAAACTCAAATTACGCATGCTATGAGTGGGATAACCCTAAAGAAAATAGAGAATAGAACAATGTAAAAGAAATCAAAAGAGTCATGCATTATACTAGTCTCTATCTCCATTTTAGCATGGCTATCGGCTTGTGATGGCAATATCCCTGCTCAGAAGCAAAAGCTTGGCCCTTCGCTTGTCCTCTCATTTTCCTTGAGAGTTGGAGATTTGGGGAATATCTTTTTATTTAGTTGCTGTTTAACAAGTGTCTTGGATCACTCACTCGCCTACTAAAATCGTTTTATAGATTGCTATCAACCCGTTATTTCAATATCCGATTGCTAGACTATTGCCTTTCTATAGCAATTTCACGATTTTCGCTTTCAAGCAAACTTAGTAAAAACATAACGACATTTAAAGGCCGGATTTTGATAGTATCCAACAAAAGTTTCAAATCCATGATCACAAGTAAAACAAAATCCTCCCGATCTATCGTTAGTGGCGATCATTGGGCGGCCCTAACTCGGGAAAGGTCTAAACATTTGCTCAACCCCGCCACCATAATGGGATCGGGCTGGGCTCAGCTCCAACCCGACCGTGCTGGACCAGGTTTTCTCACGACACGTCTTTCTCCACGACCCGAGCCGGTCCTGTTGCGGACCGTTAGTGTTAGGTCAATGAACAGGGCCCAAGCGTGGTTTAGGCGATACCTCATTGTCACGAATCGCACGGTTGCCGCTCTATTCGCGAACATGCGTCCCCATAAGGCGACATATTTTATAAAATTACCCCCAAAAGGCCAAATAAAAAAAGACAATCGATGAGATGGGTGGTCACTATAGCTCCACGTGTCTCGTCCTCGCGACGTCGCGCCTGCCCTGTGTGGTCCCCGCCGCCGCTACACGTGTCCCCCATAAATCGCCGTCAAGTGCGTGTCACGTGGATCCTCCGGTTTTTTTTTTTTTATTTTTTATTTTATGGCGGGCTTCTAATAAACTCACCCGCCTTGGTTCCGCCGGTTCGTGCATTTTCTCCACGGCCGGGTTTTTATGATGTCGTGAGAAATGCCATTTCGAATTAAGAAGAGTCTGCGGTGACAGGTCGCGGTCCTTTCGAAATCGACATGCGGCGGCCCGTTTTTCTGTTGTGCGATTGTGTTTAGAGCGACCAAAATCGAGACGAATTGTCAAAATTAGCCGAACTCGTTCTTTCTTCAAGCGGAACGGATGCCGTTCCGGTTCATATTGGAGACCACGATGCGTCGACCTTGGCTACATCCGTGACGATCCAACTAGATTCATGCGAGGGGCCAATTCCCGAGAAGGGATGTTCCGGCAATGAATTTATGGAAGACTTGAGTTTCCACACTTACGAATGGAGTTATAAATTTTCCCTATTCGATATAAAATGTTAAGTTGTGTCATTTGAGATACTCAAATTATTGCGATATCGATTTTATAGGTGCCATTGCGCAAAACTTGGTAAGGTTGGCTTGGCATTTGCACTATCTTATGAATTGATACACCCTTGCGATACTGAAAACCCAATTTGTATCATGTCCCATTTGTTTTATAAAAAATAAATGATATTAAAAATATTTTCATAAAAATAATCACTTGAGATATTTAGTTAATTAAAGATATATTTAGAACCGCGTTTTTTCCGCTTACTTTTTTTCCTACTACACTCCTTATCACAATATTTTGATTATATCATCTCTTGCAAACCCTTTCTTTAAGCAAAACTATGCTAAAATAATCATTCAAGTTAAATGAGGGCGCCATTTTGACCTTATTCTCTCCCTTGCTTGTTCGTCATCCTCTTTCTTTCTTCTTGTATTCTCCACCTATGTCCTCCTCTACGCACCCCGCCCCAAAGGTCCCATTGACCACACCATTCGCTCACTTCACTGCCTCTCGCGACCTCGACCCACAGTTGTCGAGCACTCTCTCGGCAACATCATTCGCTTCTAGATCCCGAAGTCTCGTCCTCAATCTGACCGGATGTTCCACGTTAGCTCTAGTGGCATCGATTCTGAATTTCGGGACTAGTGAGAATGCTCGACAAGTGCTTGGGAGCTAGCCGGAGCTACCAAGTCTGGCGGGAGGTGCGACACGGTAAAGGGACCATCCTATGAACATCATCGTCCTTCGCAGCACCATCAATGCCAGCGAGTTCGGCATGTTGGAGCGAGACTTTAATGACCTCTGCGACCACTTCTAACTTGCGAAAGCACGTGGAGCCCCGTCGCGTCCTTGAGGAGGTCCTTACCGCCCTACTGTGGGCTCAGTCGAAGTCGACTCAGTCGTCGTCATCAAACAGCTACAAGATGTTTGACATGTGGAAGATCCTTATTGAGGAAGGCGAAGACACGAAACCTCGGCCCGAGGATATTCGATTGGACAAGAAAAGAGTTGAGTGGCTGTGGAACACTCATATCATTCCAATATCATCGGGCCTAACAAGCATAGCGTTGTTCGTCACAAGTTCATCTCTGAAGCCGTGCGAGAACCCCGTCGGTGATCATTACGTGTTAAATTCGGTTAAGAATATAATGGATAATTGAGGGTTGCAAGATATTGAGATCTTTCATAATAGGGAATTCTTAAACACGGAGATTCCAAGGTTTTTGGCTAAATTGCCTTCGATTAGGAAACTGTTGTGGTCACATCTCAAGATGAAGTTCTTGTGATGAATGGACGGTGATGCTATGTTTGTAGCTTTGGCATGTAAGGTTCTATGGGAGAGGTATAAGGACTCCAACATTATGATGCATGGCTAGAATGAGAAGTTGTACGACCAGAAGAATTTGATTGGGTTGAATACGAGTAACTTGTGGAGGCATTGTAGGTGGTCACTAAACAATTCATATTTCTCGTTGCTCTTCTCATTACGAACCATCCTCACCAAGCAAATTGAGCTTAGTTTCAACTCAACGCTACCTCTTCACCGTCAATCGCCTTATCCAATGTTGAAATTTTAAGGACGCCTGGAAACTATCGATGGAAGAAGCAAAAGAGAGAATAGAGAGATGAGAAGAAAAAGAAAGAACCAATTAAAAAGCGGGACACAAAATGGGCTCCACATTTAACTGGAATCACCGCCTGAAAGTGGCACCCATGGGACCATAAGGCGAAAACACCATAATGTGGAGTGTATTAACTTGAGAGAGTGGAAAAAATGTGACCCTTTTTTTATTATCAACTCCCAATTAGACTTTTTCGTGAATAATGAAAATATTTTGCATTTATTCATTTTTAGGAGTGACCTAAGTAATTGTTTTTATGAAAACATTTTACCAATCATGCATTTTCCACAAAATAATTAGAGCCTTGGTCTAAATCCTAAGTCGAGGAGCACAACACAACTAATGGAGGAAATTTTAATTAGAAATAATGTCTATCACTTTTTTGGGGGGTGGTCAAGAATATACCTACTTCCATCATTTGAGAAAATGCTCACCAACCGAAGAAATCCAAGCTCTCTTTCTTTCCTTCGAATGGGTACAACTTATTGATTGTCCGAGGGATATATTTTGTATATTATAGTTGAAAGGAAAATTTCAAAAAAGAGGTCTGAAATGTCATAGTTTTCTCAAATAAAGGTCTTTAATAACCTTTATTTTAGATGAGAGCTTGAAGTAACCAAATTATTTCAAATAAAGTCCTAAAGCAACTAAATCGTCTCAAATAAGGGCTTTTAGTTGATTGTGACTTTTCCAGTCATCGAAGAAGGGTTATTTTGGTTTAAAAAATTGTATCTATATTTTTTATTTTTTCATTGTTTTCTCCTTTTCTCCTCTTTTTTCCTCTTCCCTTCTTTGGACATAGTTGAGGATAGTTGGTGGAGGTCTCCCTTGCCCGCCTAGGCGAAGGTTGCCCTCATTGGATCTAGCGAGGGCTGCTCTCGCCCGACGCTGGCGAGGGTTGCCTCCACCTAAAGTCCCTAGAGGTCAATGGCATCGGATGAGGGCCGCTAGGCTTGCATACGACCCTTGGCCAAACCGGGCAAGGGCAAGCAATCCTCACCTAGATCTTGGTGAGAGTCATTGCCCTCTCTTACCTCTGGCGAGGATCGATAGGCCCTTGTCTCTGGTCGGCCAAGCCACTGACCCTCCCCCAAGCATCGGCAACTCCGTCAACCTTCGCCACCGCTCAATCGGCGATGGGGCAGCAACCATAAGCGGGGCAAGCACCCTCTCGCTTGTGTTTTCCTTCTTTTTTTTTTTTTTCTTTTTTTTAAAGAAAAAATAAAAATAAAAAAATAAATAGACGAAATTTCTGTTCACATTTGATGAATTAATACCCTTCTTTAAAATCGATATATGCATTTCAAGCCTTTATTTAAAATAATGTTCACTTATGCATTTATTTGAGAAAATATTGATACTTCAGATTCTTATTCGAAATAATATATATTTCAGACTCTTATTGAAAAAAATAAGGGCATTTTAAGCCTTTATTTAGAATTTTCCTAAATTTATATTAAACTTCGGCTAATCCAACGCAAATTACTTTCGTCTTTTATCAGTTTAAATTAGACTAAACGCTACGCACATCTCCTAAATAAATCGCACGGTTCCTGTCGGGCGGGTGGGCCGGAGCCTCTCGGCCCGGTCCAGCCCTTCACCTAAACCCGCCCGCTCAATCTCCCGGGCCGGGCCGGGCGGGCCGGCCGCCTGGGCCCTACCGAGGAAAACCACGCTCCGAGAAAAACGCACCAAGACGGTCATTCGAAGGAAACAAAAAAGAAAAGAAAAAAGAAACCGGAAAATGAAAAAAATAAGGAAGGGTGACGAAGATGACTAGAAGGTTGGCCTGTCACCCACGTGTCCGGATACGACGGCTGGTTGAGCACGAAGGGGGTCCACGTCGGGTGATGCAATCATCACCCTACTCTCTTTCTTTTTTCTCTCTGTGGAAATTAAAAAAAAAGGGGGAACAAATAAAATAAATAAATTAAAAAGGACGAGGAGGAAGGGGCTCTTTTTATATTATAGTACACAGCCCCACACAGTGACCACTTTAAAAACTCTCTCTATTTTTTTCCCTCGGAGAATCGCTGGAGAAATCGGATTGACTTGCCTTTGAATTCCTCCTCCTCCGGGGAAAATTCCACACCGAACTTCCGCTTTGGGGGGGCCGCCGGAAATCTAGGGCTCCGCTCCGCCGTCCTCCTCCGTCGTCCGGTAAGTTCGGGCTCGGTTTTGTAGCGGAATCCAGAGGGGAATTTTGCTGCTTTTTCTTGATTGGAGTTTTGGGTTTGGGGTCGGGGTTTGGGGAGGGGTAGGGTTGGGGTTTGCATGCGGGTCCTTTAGGGTTTCGTGCATGCGGGTTCCCGGCGTTGAATTGCGCGTCTCCCGTGTGGTCTTTAGCTTCTCCAAGCTCGTGCGGGGGTGTGATTTGGAGGCGAGTCTTGCTGATTGCGCTGGGAGGGGAGGGGGAGGGGGGTGGGTGTGGAAAGGTCGTGCGCGAGGTTGAGCTGGGTTTTGTTCCTGGGAAGAGGGTGAAATCGCGTTTTGTGGAGAGAGGGGCGGTTGAATTGTTTGATGTTTGATTTTTGGTTGGTGACGTGTCGGGTCGAGCGAATCTTCGAGGAACTCGACGAATCGAGGTGGAAAGCACTGTTTGTTTGACTTCGGAAGTTGGGGGAGTTAGGGTTAAGTGATGCTAGGGTTTCCTGGAGACTGGCAGTGTTGTGGTTGTCAATTTTCGAGCCGGATAATGTTGGTGCGAGTGGGAGGAAGTTGTAGGACTTGGAAAGTGTGAAGTTGGAGTAGCGCGGCATTGTGTGAACTGTCTTCCGGAGATAACACCATTGAGAAGTGAGGATTTTATCGGATGGTGAATTTCAATTTTCCTGCGGCTGATGAAAGGGAATCGTTTACTTTTTCTTTTTCTCTTTCTTTTTCCTGCAGCTGATATAAAGGGAAATGTTTCTTTCCAAGATTATTTTTGAGAAATCACGATTACATCTTCTGCTGACACATTTTCTGTATACACTTTGCAAAGTAACTGGGCAACACAGCTTTTGAAATTCGGAGGAACTTAACAAATTTAGTGTGATTGTGTTGTGGAAATGTTTTTCATTTGTGCAATTTTGGCTAATCACCTCTCATGTGTTCCAGTGACTGTGTTATGCATATGATATGATACAATGCTAGAGGTTATGAGAATTTTTCTTCAATGCAACTTGAATTAGTCAAGAAATGTCGGAACCACAGGAAGCTGGAATAATTATGGTTGTATTAATGGAAAGTCACCTGTGATACATATGTGCTAGCATTTCTCCCATTTTATTTGTCTTTCGTGTTACCTCCACCCCAAATATGTCCAGGTGAATTGTCTATCTGTTCATTGGCTTTCCCCATTCTTGTTGTCATATTCTCAGCAGGTCCATCTCGGTTTCAAATGCTGTTATATTTTTGATCCAACATATTGTCGGAGAGCAATAGAATCTGGCGTTATGCAGCCAAAATCTAAAATTTCGAACGGGGTAGATGCTCATCCACATAGCATCCAGACTAGTGCAGTATTCACTGAACCCTGGTGGCGTGGCTATAATACTATTTCCCCAGCTGACCCAGGAAGAAACGAAACCCATGCGCCTTTAGGATGCATAAATGGTGGTTCAGAGTCCAATGCTGGTCAATCACAGTCAAATGAGGAAAGGGTTGAGGAAGATGATGATGACGATAATGTCAAAGGATCAGGGAACCCTGCATGTTCAGGAGCAGGTAAAGTCGCATAATTGCATTCCTTAGACAGAATACTCATTTTATATGCAAGATGCTGTGGAGATCGGTTCGGTCATTGCTCTATGTCATTATTGCAGCATTAACTCTTCCCTCTTAAGTTATTTGCATGTCTCATGTCCCTATTATCTCAACCTTAATTTGGTGAGGCCTTTAATAAGTTATACTTTTCATATCCTCCCATAGATTTTTGCTCAATCAGGCACCAGCAGCCATTTGCTGTATGATTCATTAGGACTGTAGTAATAATGCAACCAATACATCCATAGACGTTTATTGCTCCTGCTAAAACAGTTGGCCTTTTGGGGACTAATTGAAGGCTAATTTCTATGGAGAGGTTGCATTTGTCCCTTCCCATATGCATGTTCCACTTAAAGAATGGATACTGTCTCCTACTATAGTCGGATTTTCATCTGGTAATCTTTGTTTTATGGGACCTGCATTTAGGTCCTGGGGGGAGGAAAAAATCTTGGTCTAATGTGTGTCGAATGTGAAACCAGCTTATGTCGACATGGTTTCATCATATGATTGAGGTATCCATAGAACTAGGACTGCGTGATTAATTAGGTCTGCATGGAATAATGCGACCAATACATCCATAGCCGTTTTTGCTCGTACACAAACAGTTGGCCTATTGGGGACTACTAGACTTTCTATGGAGAGGTTGCATTGGTCCACATATGCATGTTCCTCTGTAAGATTGGATATTGTCCTACTGTAGTTGGATTTTCATCTGTTTACACTCTTTGTATTATGGGCCCTGCATTTAGGTCCTTAAGGGGAGAGGGGAAATCTTGGTCTAATGTATATCATGCGTGAAACCATCTAATGTTGACTTGGTTTCATCATATGATTAAGTTATCCGTAGAACTATAGAAAGTCTACCTGAAAATTAGCAATTAATTCTGAGTAGATTTTAGTATCATCCATAAGGTTGTTCACTTGTGCTCAAATGCTGATTATCTTAAACAATCTGGTAAGCACAGTGATGTAGTTTTTCATTCTGTTTATCCAACAGATTTATTTTTGTCTCAGTTTTCTTTCCTCAAAAAAAAAATTTCCCTTTTCTTTTGATAGGTGAAAGATATTATTTCTTTCGCTAGTCTTCGTAATTTTCTGTGGACTCTTTCCTTATTTTTTACGTATCTATGTGTTTGTATATGGTGTGGGGAGCTTTTCTAGAAGCGGTATTTTGTTGTTTTAACTGATTTAGAAAACTAGTGGGGATCTGTTAATGGTGCCTGTTGGATTGGGGAACGATGGCATCATTTTTTCTCTAGGTTTTGGGTGAACATTTCTTGTGTTTGATTTGTCTCCATACACTGTAAATGTATTATGTTCACATTTAAAAGTTCTTTCAAAACTCTCTTAGAATTGCTGCAAGGCTTCTAAATGATGCAACAGATTCTCCCTTTTTCCCTTTCTTTGCAATACTGAAAGTACCTTTATCAATCAGCTATTATTCTATCGCAGAAGACTGAGGCTGAAGCTTTATTTTAAGATTTATTGTTTATATAGATACAGATGTGCACTCTTCGATTCTTTTGGTCATCGGTTCTTGCTTGTTCTGTTTGAAGTAAAAGCATAAATGATCTTCCCATTATTATAGATTTATGCCTAGTGTTCATTGTTTCAGTTGGAAATCAAGGACAAGAGCCTCAAAACGGGCATGGTGCTCCCACTATTATTTCAATGCGTGATGATGGCCTTGCACAACCTCCCCAGCTAGAGCTTGTTGGTCACACAATCGTGAGTCCCTTTCTTTTTATCATTCTCTTTGAGTTTGGTTCTTGACTAGTTTGGATTCTTTAGGGTCAAATTATGTGTTGTTTTGAAGAATTTGAATGTTACTTGCTTAACGCGTACTTAAGAGATTCCTCGCATTCTTGCAACTGTTTTGCAGGCATGTGCATCTAATCCTTATCAAGATCCATATTATGGGGGGGTGATGGCACAATATGGGCATCAGTCAATGGTTCGTACCCCTCAGATCTCATTCAATACAACACCAACCTATTATGCGCTAGCTTTCATTCCGGTGCATGCACAGTTATCACAAATTGTATTTAGTAAAAGAATCCGAAAAGTCCGTTTCTTCTGGTAGATTGGAAGAAGAAATATGTGAGGAAGTAGTAAGTCTGGCCTTTATGCTATCTCTTTTAATATAGTTTTTCTTTTAGCTTTTGACTGCTTCCATCATTTCCATTGAAGCAGTACTAAATTGCAGATTGCTTCATCAATCGTATGATATTTATAGAGGTGACATTCAAGTTCATAGATGCTAGAACTAGATGACAAAGATCATAGGGCCTTGGTGAGGAGGTGCTGGTGAACTAACTAGGTAGCTGCTCCATTGGTGATGCCAGTGCTGTTGAGATAATGTAAGCTTGTTGGGTAGGTATAATAGCTACTGCTGAAGTAGTAATGTCTTTCCATGAATCTCAGTAACGCAATATGCATATGTCAACAGTATATACTTCCTAGGACTAGGGTATATGGGTAATTGTGCAGGTAAGCTTGAAATGTCAATTTGGAAAAGAAATCAAAGATTGACGCTCAGCTTTGCTTCTCACGCATTAGGCATTGTGATGCTTCAAATCATTTATCTAGACTTTAGGTCTTTTTGGATCTCTACGGTGCTTGTTTCTTCTATTTGTGAAGTTATATCTGGTGGTTGGTGCTACTAGAGGGTGAGATGAAGAGAAAACATAGGGAGGTAATCTTTGTTACACTTCTAACAATTTTTTAATGTTCATCTTTAATAATGTTCAGTGGAAATTGCTATTTTTGTGCCTCAGAGCTCTCTTGTGCACCTCTTGTTTATGTTGTATGAGGTGCTCTGTTACACAATAGAAACGTATCTGAATTCTGGAATATGCCATCTGAGAGATCTTGGATTGGGCAGGCTTATCCTTTTGTCGGTATTCCTCATGCTAGGATGCCTCTGCCCCTTGACCTGGCACAAGAGCCTGTTTATGTAAATGCTAAGCAGTTTCAGGGGATTTTGAGACGAAGACAAGCTCGTGCTAAAGCTGAGCTTGAAAAGAAGCTGATCAAAGTTAGAAAGGTGAATTGGATTTTTTATGCTTGTTGATTTTGGAAGTTCCTTCTGGCCTTGGCCAGTTATAAAAATTGATTATGAAGGTTTTTTAATTTTAAGGTATTCTGCTCTTGTTTGCTTCCTTGGCCACATGCTATACTGTCATTAAATGCTATTTTTAGGAAGTTCTATTTTGCAGGAAATAATTTGACTGGACACTTCATCTTCATCACAGCTTTTGCAACTATCTGAGCATTTAATCCTCTGGGGATAAACTTAATTGAAATTTTTTCATTGCTTATTCTCTAACATAGTGTCATTTCGTTCTATTGTCTTGGTTTAATGGATCTATAGCCATATCTTCATGAGTCGCGGCACCAGCATGCCATGAGAAGAGCCAGGGGAACTGGAGGGCGCTTTGCTAAGAAAAGTGAAACCGATGCTTCGAATGATGCAGCTGAAGAGAAGGGCACAAACTCTGGTCCGGCTCTGTCCTCCCAATCTGCCAGTTCATCGGGCTCTGAGCCTTTGGCACCTGACTCCTCTGAAACCTGGAATTCATCTAGTAATCACATGGCAGGAAGGTCGCAAGTGCATGGAACTCACAGAGGTCATGACTACGTGAATGGGAACAGCCAGTACCAAAATCACGGCCACTTCCAGGCCTCAGCATATTCAAATGAAAGGGAGAGAGATCGCTTTGGCCAGCAACCAAGAGAGCGTCTTCTCTAGCGGGGTTCACGAAAGCCTGCGTGGGCCTCGTGGTGCAGGTATTGGGCCCACCACTAATTATGTAAGAAGGCTGGTGTCATGGTTTCGATCCTGCAATTCTTGGCAATCTGTTTGTGGGGCGGCAATTCATTCTTGGCTTTTGTTCTTTGTGTTTATGGTGGCTTGTTGGATAAAAGGAGGTGCCGAGGAGGAGATGAAGAACATGGGCGTGTGAGTTTGTGGATGTCCACTTTCTCATTTTCCTCCAACCTACCTTGTTCTTTTAGTCGTGTACAGGAGTAGGTCTCTCTGTTGTGAACTTTAGACCAAAATTTTAGCTTCCAGTCAGACAGAACATCCTTCTTAATGCTTGAATCTTAGGTCATCATAGCTTAGAAAGAATAACGACAATTTGATGAACTGATTTTTCTATTTGGACCAGATTTGCCTTTCTTTTTAGCATGGTGCTCGTGAGACTCTGCCTGTCTGCTATCTATCTTGGCACTAGCAATGACAGCATGCTCTTGCCAGGACCTGAATATGGTGCGTTGAATTGCTGATAGAATGTTCTGCAGATGTTTATTTTAGGTGATGCTGAAGCTTAGTCTCGAGCATTTCCAACAAATTTTGCCGTCTTCTCCTCCAGAGTGTGGTCATGCCTCTTAATTCTGGAGCAAGAGATGTTTGCAATGGGTTTCACATTAGAGGTAACAATTGTGTTTGGTTCAGCATTTCCAAGGGGCTTTCAGGCTTGAAAGCCCATTGGGGAAATGCTGGACTGTTTGGTTCAACTTTGAAGTCGGTTTTCAGCTTGCAACTTGCTTTCAAAATGCTGAAAGCCCAAAGCTGGTAGGGACTAGCTTTGGGCTTTCAACATTCTGCCAAATGCTGAAATTATTTACTAAATACAATTGCATTTGCCAAAGTAGCTTTGGGTTTTTAGCATTTGCATTGGACTCAAAGCCCTTTGTAAATGCTGAACCAAACGCAGCCTAAGTCTCTGTTTTTTGTGATATATACACTTGGGTGGCAGACGCAATAAGTGAGAATAGTTGCCTCTTTTTTTTTTTTGAGTTCTCCGTTTTCTCGGGATGTTGGAGTTATTTTATGGCCACGTTTAGCCTTTAGGATCAGGAGTAGAATTCTATTCCCGTGCGGTTACACGAACCTAAGCACTGCGGACATATTTTATAAGAACATCTTGGAAAATGAACTGGGTATCGACAGCCCGTTTGGTATTTACACTTAGCCGCGATCATAGCTACGAAAATAATATGATTATAAACTCCTCGCAGCTGCATTCTGTTCTCTTGCACTTCTGTTCTCTCCAAGTGCAAGGCAAGGGAATCAAATGTGTCCCAAATCAAGCTTATCGACTCGATTGAACTTTTTAGGAAAAGGGTTTGGACATCGAGTTTGGAACCGGCCACCTAAACTATCAGTGAAATATTTGAAATCTCATTCCTCGTAGGACGACCGGTGAAATATTTGACGCGCGTTAAGAAGATTCTTGCCATTTCGCATTTTACTGGTTCGAACACCCCACCTTTAAGTACCAAACTCGTCTCTCCAATTCGTCCTTCTACGAGGGTCGCTCTCAAAATCATTACCCTCAAAAATCATCGAGATTTTTTCAGCATGAATTATGTGACTCGTTCACCTTAGAATATGGATAATTATGGCTAAAAGATTGATATATCATGGAGCCATTACGAAGTAAGTTTATCTCACTCAATCTTGAATTGCCGCGGAAGACTATGTGTCGGCAAGGACATGCCGATCATCGCAAATCAATCAAAGCACAATCAGATACAGCAGAGCACGCATAAAAAACAGTGTTCTTCGCAATTACCCAAGATTACAATGCGATGTTATGACAAGACTTTAGACTATTTCGACTTCTTCCGATTTGCTTGCTAAATCAGGATGGGGCTCAAGAATTCTGTGTTTTCACTCGGGTCGGGCCGGGCCGGGCCGGGATGAGATCGGCGGTTCCAAACCCCGTGTGCCGCTGCCGCGGTACTCGAGCAGAGTGCTCCAAACAAAAGGAGAAGTCACGACTCACGAGGGAAGCGATTAATGTAATAGCGTCGAGACTGTGAACCCGCACGAGGCGACCTTCATTGGATTCTCTTCGTTCATGTTGGCACAAGCTCAGACAGTCACGCACCTTCCTCACCCTGTCTGACGACGAATATTATTACCCGATCTCACCTCTGCATCGGAAAGGACGATGGACAATCGACTGTTCCCTCCTCCTTTTGTTTTCATCCTCTTTTGTATTTTTCTTTCCAGTCGAATTGAATATCTTAAGTCCCTTTCCCTCCAGTTGTTCCGAAGATCTCCCCAAGTCGTCGTCAAACTTCTGGTTTGAACACGAAGCATTCGACCATTGCAGGTGAAACGCTATCTTGAAATGAAAAATATCATGACGACACCATCTCGATCATAAAGAGACGAATATATGTATTACTACTGCCCACTTTCTGCTATGATAAACTTCAGCATCATATCAAAGTACTGCAGAAACAGCAAACGTGAAAAGCTAATACCAAATTCCTATGGTGACAAAGGCACAAGAAAAACCTAGACCTTTTGATTGTGCAGACTAAAAACCATATCCTATAAACATGGAACACCGATAAGGGGGCATGATCATCCAGATTGATTAGAAGAAAGATGCCGGCTTTTTAAACAGACAAGCCGTGATGAGCGAAGAAGAAGAGCTCGATATCTGGGGAAGCAAAGAACGAGATGGGACTTCTCTGCAAGCTGCTCGAGCGATTCGAATCGCGGACCCTCTTCTTCATCGGCGCCGGCGGGCACGTCCGGATCTTCGGTATGCGGAACCTCTTGCCCTTCGGCGTCGAGCAGGAGAAGTCGATGTTGACGGCGCTCTCGATGGTCGGGTAGTGATCGCCGTCGGTTTTGCCGAGCTTTTGATCCGAGCCCGCGGCGGAGAGGGCGAAACCGAGGGGCGCGTGGCTCGGCGTTTCTTGGCTGCTCGCTTGCGCGGCCTTCTTCTGGTTGTGATGGGCTTTCCTCGGTTTCCTCATCGTGCTCCTCCTCTTCGCTCTCCTCCTGCTCTTAGGCGCCATGGCCAAACAAGAGAAGCCAAAACCCAGTAGCGAAACTCTCTGGTAGGAGCGGTGGAAGAACAGTTTCGAACTAAAACAGAAGAAAGAAGAAAACCCAGAAAGCGTTCATTGGTTGATCAAAATATGTACTGCAAAGGGAAGGGAAGAAGTGTACAGATCTCTGAGAGGGAGAGGGAGAGAGGGAGAAGAGGGGAGTAACTGCTGGTGCAACAAAAAACCCTAATGGATTCTACGTACAGAGAAAAGATGGTGTGTTTTGACTGAGAAATGTGGAGCAAAAGTGGAACTTTCTCTGGGAGACAAAGTAGAGACATGGTGCAACCTTTTGAATGAAAAGGAAGTCCAGCAGAGATTTAAGAAATCCCTTCCCCCCCAACAGATAAAAGCATAATTGGATGAATCTGCCAAAAAAAAAAAAAGGATCTTCAATATGCTAGAGAGAGAGAGAGAGAGAGAGAGAAGAGGAGAGAGAAAATTCAAATTTTGTGCGTACTATCCAAATTAAATTAGGCAGGAAGGAGATACCTAGGGTAAGATAGGGCGGCAATCTTAGAAATATCCTAGTAAAAACCAGTGAATATTTTTGGTCTTCAGATTACGTTGGTTCCATATATACTGATTTGATTTATGAAATTTGGCAGATGTATAAAATGTTGCCTTGCAGATTCAGCAAAAAATTTGGTGTATCTTTTTTAGTAAGATACACATCATTTGAGATATATTAATTCGATCTTCACGAGTTCTAGGTTCCGAATGGATTACGTGATCTTTCAAATTCAGTAAGTAAAAATGCCATCATGGAAATGAAATTCGATCTCATCTCTTTTCTTTGCTTTCCCTCCGAGTTTTGAACCCTCTACTACAATCGTCTTGCCTCTGAACTCACTATTTATGATATTAAAACATTATTGCATATTATAAAATGAAACGAATAAGATGGCAAAATAAACTTTGCTATGAAGAGTAAAGAGCAGTACTAATCTACAGGCGTTTAGTTTAATTTAGGATAACTATGTACTACATTCAAAATCTCTGGTTCGTGGAGGTAAAGTAATTTCCCGCGCATTACCAAAGTCCTAATTAGCCTATACTGAACAACAAAGACAATAAACAAACCAACGAGAGAAAACAAATTGCTATCGATCAGGTCAGAGAGAGCTCATCGCCAAGCGAAGCATAAGCGCCCGTGAGGATTCTTTCCGCCCGCTTGCCGAACAATCTGTCAGCTCATCTCGAGGATTCATCGACATATCGAAATCAAGTCCCCAAAACATCATCGGATAGATCAAAGTTTTAGGGGTTCACAAAACAATCTCCAGATAAGAATTTTATGACTTTCTGTGCATGCTTAGAAAAAGGATCACAATCTCCTATGGAGTGTCTGCTGAGTGCCAACATGGGGGACGCATCGACAGCTTAAAAAGAATTCATTCGTGTTCCATCAATGATTTTCACTTATGTTTCAGGAGCTTCCTCCATTTTACCCCCACGCAGTTAAATCGACACCATTAGTCCATGTGAGATACCATGAGACCTGTGCCGCGACACGACAAAAGGGTCGGGAATTGCACTATTTTTGTCATCATTGCTCAACCTGATTAATACCATTTTTTTTATAAGCTTTTCTTGATCCTCGTCATCGTCGTCGTCGTCTTTTCTTAAGTTTTTAATAATTGCCTAACTCGATCTTTTGCCAAGCATGTGGACCGACCTGCTTCAAGAAAATCTAAATGGAGAATAAGCTAGGATTACACCAGTTGCACCTTAGGCCACCCCCAAGAACATGAACCTGCTTGGCCCAGATGAGTGTCGGTTTCTGAAAGAACCCTAACACGAAGGAGGGACAAGGGAATGGTGTTTGAATGCCACACGTGGGTCGCTTTGGGATCAACGGCAGATGTTCTCCAGCTTATAAGCCAATCTTGTTTTCATGGCTCGGCTTCTATTATTGTTGTTTCTTTGTAAGTAAAAGATGTTATTGTCCGTCAACCATGACTACATCAGCATCTCAGAAGAAGGGGAAGGGATCCATGCAAGAAGATAAGACATTTCTTAAGCAGAAACAAATCGATTTTCGAGATAGCGATTGTATGTAGTCGCTTGTTAAACAAGGGCTCCCAAAGCACTCGTTTGTAAGATTCTTCCTTAGTCAAGGTCGTTCGGTGTCCTATGATTTTAAAGTACGGAACCGATCTTAACAATATCCCCAATCTCAAGCAATCTTGTGATTGGGTCATTCATATGCTATGTTGGCTAATCACACCGATTTGCAGACAATCAAAACACTCTTTCAATAGAAAGATTATAGGGTGTGTAGAACTTTCACACGTTAAAGAAATCATCACTCAAATTTGTCAAACAAAATTCAAAACTAACAACATAAGCACAATCAATTAAACCCACACGACCTAATACGCTTCGACTCATAAAAAGAGCAATTTATTTTAGCATTGCACTAAATTTATTTTGTTTAGGACAAACTAAACTTATCATAGATAGTTGTGTGCATTCATTAATCAGATGATGAGGACTTATTTGAGCCTGGTATTCCCTCGGCGACCGAGTTTGGAGAAAGAGGAAAATAGGCAAGTACCGGAGAGTCGATTGAGTTCTTCTACGATAGAGACTGGTCGTGGAATCTAATGTTTTCTTGGAATTGAATTGATGAGATTGTTGGTACTGGTCTCCATCGCTGAACAGGGAAGCCCTAACACGGTTTTCAAAGAGTCGATTGAGTTTCCTCAACCAGAGAGATTGTCGAAGGGCAATTAATTTTTTTTTTTTTTTGGAAAGAGATGAATGAGAGAAATACTAGCACGTAAGTATCACGGGCGACTTTTTTCCAATAATACAGCCAAAATTATTCCAGTGGTTCCAACATTTCTTAACTAATTGAAGTTGCATCGAAGATAAATTCTCAAATCCTCTAGTATCGTATCATATAATATGCGTAACACAGTCATTGGAATGCATGAGAGGTGATTAGCCAAAATTGCACAAATGAAACATATTTCCACAACACGACCATACTAAATTTGTTAAATTTCTCCGAATTTCTAATAGTTGTAATATAATAAATATGAAATATGTTTGATTAATATAATAAATACGAAATATGTTCGATTCCAAAGCAGAAAAATATTTAACTCTTCAATTGTACTGATTCATTAATAATGTGTGAATCTAAAAAGTGGCTAAAAAGTAGCCTGAAATATGTCGAAAAAGTATATTATTGAGGCCTGCCTTATGGCAACAGGTTTGAATGAATTGTCTGAATTATACCTACGAGCCCTCTAACTCTCCATAGATTAAAAATTATACTCCGTCTAGTCGAGGAGTGGCCATTTCTTTCTTTATATATTGGATATTTAATGCCATCAATTCAAAAAAATTATAATAATAATAATAATAATAAAGTTCAAAACGCACTGAGGCTTTAGCCCGAACCGGTCCGGACCGAACTGATTAGCTTCCGCACGGGCCTTTTTTCTCTTTTATAAATTTCGGGCCGGGCCGAAGATCCCCTTCGGGCCCAGCCCGCTCGGCCCATTCTCAACCTTAGCTTCCTGGTCTTCTGCTTTTACTAATTTGTAGCCGAACCAGACGTTTTTTTTTTTTTTGGTTCAAACCATCTTTTATTTTGTTTCTAAAAATATTTCAGGTTTTCAATAGTCACTCAGAATGTCAAGCGTGGCATTTTTATTTTTTTGTATGAACAGGTTTAACATTGAATGATTGAAAAAAAAATTAAAAATCTGCAAGTCTATTATCTTTTCAAAAAATTACACCTGATAAATTGAAGAAATAACATCTGACATGCTCCGGACTAGTGATAAGAAGACAATAAAATTCAATGGGCAAAATGTGTTCTTCCTTCAATTTCACAAGTTGTCTTCAATCTCTTATGCATCCAAAAACTCTCAATAAAATTTTTCGCTTGACGTGAATGCCATTACACTTCTAAACACAACACGACAATAAAAACTTAGAGTATAACTTTTTTAATTAAATTATACCCTAAGTTTCCAACATGATTCACATTGTTAGCATTTCATACACTATTGACTAAATGAACTAGTGACATCCCACATAGATAGAATAATGGATTTGAGCATGTCTTAGAAAAGTTGCATCTGAAATTTTGTGCAAATCTCGACATCCCTCAAATGTTAAACGATTAAAAGGCAGAGCCAAATACAGGGCTCAACAAATATGACGTAGGACCCCCTTATGTTCAAATATACAACATATTTTTCATCCTAAAGTGCCGACAAATTGAACGTGGTTGGTCTAAGTCGCCGCCGTCCCCGACCCGACTGGTATGAATCCCTATGTGAATTCATGCAAATTTTTTCTCACGCTCTCAACCTGTCTGTTCGTCTCCATACGGAGCCACCCTTGGATCTGGAAAGAACCGTCCGATCCAAGAAACGGTCCATGGAACCATGAGGAAGCAACCTCGATCCAAGCCGGACCCCGCCCTCTTCTTTTAGAGAGATTTGGACCTCATAATATTGTCTGGTCGGTGTTGATACACACGAAAACGAGGAAAAAGCAGAAAACCAAAAGGAAAGGAGTGACGTGTTGTACCAGGACAGACTTCCAGCTCTCGTTCTGCACGCGACAGATTCATCCTCTCAGCTCCATTGAAATCTTTTAACTGGTTCGCCGAATTTCCAGTCATTTTCTCGCGTACCCACTAGCAGATTCTCGGAATCCTGCAGTGGGTACCTCTCGTTTTCTCCGAAAAGCTCGCGCATTCTTCGTTTCGTTGCTGCAAAAGAACCCAAGAAACCGAAAGTCTTGATTTTTTTCTTTGGTTAACGTCGGGCATGGCTTTGTCTGGGGTGGGTTCGTCCGTGGTTGAGTCCCACACATCTCCATGCCTCTGTTTGGTGGATTCGAATTCGATGGCGAGAAAGCAATTTTCTCGGGTGAGCTCGTTGGGGAGTTCGTTTCTTGATTCGTGGCACGACCGGCGAGCCGAGGCCAGAGCGCTCTCGACGAGGGCTCTGAGACGGAGTTTCTCGAGGAAGCGACAGCACAAGGAAGGAGGAGGGCTTGTTGTTGTCAGTGAGCTGGGTGGTCAGTATGAAGACAGTTTTGAGGATGTTAAAACCGTAAGCATTTCAGAATTTCATCCTTTTCGTTCTTGAGATATCAGTGCGCTGCATGATGTGTGAGATTTCATTAGATCGCGTTATCCATGGAGATTTCAGAACATTCAGGACATGTTTCTTAATTCCTTGCATGTTTAATATCTGGTCTTAGATCATGTTTCTATCTTTTTGGCCTGAAACAGAGAAAATGAATCTATGTCTGGGTGAGAAATGTTAAATGCTGAGAATTTTCACTTGAACTATACACTTTATAATGTCGCAATTATGCCAGCAGGCCTTTGGCCTGGTGAGTCAGGGTTTCGGCGTGTTTGGTATATATCCGAGGATTTAATCCTAGGGAGAGCAAATAAAACTAGAATTGTGGTTATCTATTGGTTTCTTTGATTGTATCCAAATGTCTTGTCCCTAGATTTCATGTGTGAGAAAGATTATATACCTTTTATTCGGCAGCTATTTCAAATTATCTGTGCAGCATTGTTGAATCCTAGGACTATGGAAATTCGACAATTTCCACAAGAATTTATCAGGTGATTGGTTCTGTTCTTGCTACGGTAGAAGCAGCAAAATGCAATGTACATGCACTATCTTGGACTTTGTGTGGGCATTTTTTCAAACTAAAACGACAGTGTCTACGTTCAAAGTCAGTCAACCGGAGTTCATTAAAAAAAAAAAAAAACTTTTTCTGAATGTTCTTTTAGCGTGAATATTTGCGTAATCGATAAGCCCCGTTAAGTGAATATCCATAGTCCAACAACCATAATTACTGCTGTTTTCCAGTTATGTGTG